>JAQQSU010014098.1:0-11500 GCA_028627135.1 Pseudochirops cupreus | reverse complement strand
TTTAGTGTGAGCATTTACAACTCAGAAATAGGCAAATGCTACAAATCAGAGTTTGGTGTATTATTTTGTTGAATTCCAGACTTAAGAAAGTGACGGAGAAAATTTTAATAATGCAGATGAAACAAGATCATACACTATGACCAGGTGGTATTTATACCAGGAATGCAGGGATGGTTCAACATTGGAAAAACTATCAACATAATTGACTGTATCAATAACAAAAACACAAAAATCATATGACTGTATCAACAGACACAGAAAAAGCTTTTGACAAAATACAACACTTATTCCTATTTAAAAGAAACCCACTGAAAAACTTAGGAATAAATGGAGCTTTCCTGAAAATGATAAGTAGTATCTATCTAAATCTATCAGCAAGTATTATTTGTAATGGAAATAAGTTAGAAGCCTTCCCAATAAGATCAGGGGTAAAACAAGGATGCCCATTATCACCACTACTGATCAACATTGTACCAAAAATGCTAGCTATAGTAATGAGAAAAGAAAAATAAATTGGAGGGGGGGAAAGTAGGCAATGAGGCAACAAAACTGTCACTCGTTGAAGGTGACATAATGATATAGTTAAAGAGCAATAGAGAACCAACTAAAAAACTAGTTGAAATAACAACTTGAGCAAATTTGCAAGGTATAAAATAAACCCACATAAGTCATCAGCCTTCCTGAATGTCACCAACAAAATTGAACAGCAAGAGATAGAAAGAGAAATTCTATTTGAAATAATTGTAAACAATATAAAACATTGGGAGTCTACCTACCAAGACAAACCAAGAAATGATATGAACACAGTTGTAAAACACTTTTCACACAATAAAGTCAGATCTAAACAATTGGAAAAATATCAATTATTCATGAGTAGGCCAAGCCAACATCATAAAAATGACAATTCTACCTAAATTAATTTACCTATTCAGTACCATACCAAACTACCAAAAATTATTTTTATACAGCTAAAAAAAAAAGTCACAAAATTCTTTGGAAGAACAAAAGATTGAGAATATCAAAATAATTAATATGAAAAAATGTGAAGGAAAATGGCCTAGCTGTACCAGATCTCAAACTGTATTATAAAGTGGTAATCATCAAAACATTCTGGTACTCGCTAAGAAATGAAGTGGTGCATCAGTGGAGTAGATTAGGTATACAATACAGAGTAGCAAATGACCACAGTAGTCTAGTGTTTGATCAACTCAAAGACCCAAGCTTTTGGAATAAGAACTCACTATTTGACAAAAACTGCTGGGAAAACTGGAAAATAGTATAACAGAAATTAGGTATACAGTAGATCAATATCTTACACCATATACCAAGATAATGTAAAAATGGGTGCATGTTTAGATATAAATGGTGATTACATAAACAAATTAGGAGAGCAAGGAATAGTTTACTTGTCAGATGTATGGAGAAGGGAAGAATTTATGACTAAACAAGAGATAGAGGGCATTACAAGATATAAAATGGATAATTTTGATTAAATTAAATTTAAAGGTTTTTTTCATGAACAAAATCAATGCAGTCAAGATTAGAAGGAAAGCTAAAAGCTGGGAAATAATTTTTACAGTAAATATCTCTTATAAAGGCTTCATTTCTCAAATATATAGAGAACTGAGTCAAATTTATAAGAATGCAAGTCATTCCTCAACTGATAAATGGTCAAAGGACATAGACAGGTGGTTTTCAGATGAAGAAATCAAAGCTATCTATAGTCATATGAAAAATGCTCTAAATCACTACTGATTAGAGAAATGCAAATTAAGACAGCTCCAAAGTATCACCTAACATCTATTATTTTGGCTAATATGACAGAAAAGGAAAATTATAAATGTTGGAGATGAGGGAAAATGGAGACATTAATGCACTATTAGTAGAATTATTAACTAATTCAACCATTCTGGAGCCAACCCATTCCAATTTGGAACTGTGCCCAAAGGGCTATGACTGTGTACACCCTTTGACCCAGCAATACCACTACTAGGTCTGTATTCCAAAGAGATTTTGGAAGGGGAAAGGCCCCAAAAATATTTATAGCAGTTCTTTTTGTGGCAAAGAATTGGAAATTGAGGGGATAGTCATCAGTTGGGGAATGACTAAAAAGGGTATGGTATATGATTGTAATGGAATATTATGCTATAAGAAATGATGAGCAGGATGATTTCAGAAAAACCTGGAAATACTTAATTGATGCAAAATGAAGTGAATAGAACCAGGAGAACATTGTACACAGTAACAGTAATATTGTACAATGATTAACTGGGAATGAGTTAGCTATTTTCAGCAATACAATGATCCAAGACAATTCTAAAGGACTTGTGAGGAAAAATGCTATCCACCTCCAGAGAGAGGACTGATGGGGTTTGAATGTAGATTGAAACATACTATTTTTCACTTTATTTTTTTATGGGTTTTTTGGTCTGTTTCTTCTTTCACAACATGACTAATATGGAAATATGTTTTGCATGATTGCACATGTATAACCTATATCAAATTGCTTACTGTCTCAGGGAGGGGGGGAGAGAGGAAGAGAGAGAATTTGGAACTCATAATTTTAAAACATGAATGCTAAAAACTGCTTCTATATATAATTAGAAAAAATAAATATTTAAACATAATGCAGATGAAACTTAAAAGTGTGTCATGTGTATTTTTTTCCCAAGAGAGCAAGAGGTTAAACATTTACCAGTGCATTCCTGGCTATAAGTGACTAAGATTCTACAACGATCTCTGGGAAAGTTGCCCATTAAAGGATATCTTTATTTTCTGATACCCAGGGATCTCTCTATTTTTCTCCCCCTTCTAATCCTTTAATATAGCTTTCCTTATTTAATTTAGTTTACAATGTGTTTACTAGTAAAGAGTCAACCCTAAAGCTGATAGAGAGTATTGTGAATATATTTTCCCAAAATTCCTGGAAATCTATTGTGCAAGGGGTGAGATACCAAAGGAAGAGAGTGAGAAAACCCTTAGATTCTTTAGATATTATGCATCATGAAGCTTATCTCTGACTTGAGGGTTATCCACAATACCCTGAAATATTCCTGCTGAGGTTATTGTTCTCATCAAGCAGTTTGTTTTTTTCCTTTGGAGTACCTGACAACATGCTACTGTCTCTAGACTTTCCTGTCTGTCATCTACCACTATAAATGAAAACAATTAAGGATAGGGTTGACTGAGTAAATCAATCAAATCACTCCATCTCACTTAAAGTAAGAGAAAAATAATCAGATACATCAAAGATGTGAGAACAAGTCTTAATTAACCAACCAATCAAGTGCAAAATGTCTTGGTTGAACAGGAGTAAATTTAACATGAAAAGTGTTCAGATTGGCAGAGAAAAGTCAAACCCTGCAGAGCAGATCAACTATAAAAGAAAACACGAGTTCAGAACCCAAGTTATTTAAGCCTCTGGTGGAAGAGATAGATAACTGAGGGAGCCCCAAAGAGGAGAAGTATGGGCAGAAAGAAAGCATTTCTGCTTCAGCCTTGATCTCCTCCCCTGCCCCATTGGCCAGAAGAAATCTTTACAAGCATCAAAGAGTGTAGAAGATTTTGGACTTCCCATCTTCCCATCAGTATACTACCATTTTTCCCTGGGACAGCCAGCAGCTGGCAGGCAGTGTCTACCTCAGGAGCCAAGGATAATCTAGATGTGGATTCTCAGCTCTGGAAAGACCATATACACTACTACACTTGGAGCCTCCAGGATTTTGCTATCTATCCTCCTTTTGTCTGTATATTTATAAGGTCTGATAGAACCTACAGTGACATTCTTACAAACAATATATTTCTACCTGAAAAGTCCTCAAGTTCAGTCTACAGTTTCTACATTACAAACTATTTCCCTATTTTGTAAGTTCTATAAGTTTAAATTTTATTTTGAGATTACATTAAATAGGGAAATCTGTCATGATTATTTCCTTGAGGCCCAATTCCTTCTATTTCTTAGGCAGAAATTTTCTGTGGCGAGCATTTACTCTCTGCCCAAATTAGTTCAAGGATTTTTTTGGAGGAAAAAAGAGGAGCAAGGTGTCTAAAAAGAGGGAATTTGACCTAATTATCTAACCAGATGTTGCAGCATTAGCAATATGCATTTGTTATTTTAATTAAAGCAATTTGTTAGACTTTCTTTTAAAAAATATTTAGCAAGTGTCAAAAAACTAAACCTGCAAATCTCACACATGGTTGTGTTAATTAAGAAAACATCCATGAAATTTCATTAGTTTAGTTGATATTAATAATAGTTACTAATCTCTGGAAACCAAGTCTGGGGAATTGACATTTTTAGTGGATACTGAATGCATGTTCAGATAGAGATGCTGGTTATTCACATGTACAATATATGATGGGTTACTCTCCTTTACTTAAATGATAGCTTTTTAAAAAAATTCAACCTGCTTCTTTGATCCCAGGAATAAAAGCCAGATTGCTAGAAAACTGCAGAGAATTCATATTCCTACCACGCAGGCAATGTGTATGTGGTGGTTGGGGGTGGGCATCAAAGGAGAGTTTTCTTTCCTCTGCTGTTTCAAGGAATGTATTACTGTCCCCTCAAAAGCCAGAAAGGGAACTGGATTGGTTAATTTTGTAATTTTTGCAACAGAAAAACTTAGAAATAAAAAAGAAGCTTGGAAGTGAGGTGTAGATCACTGCTGAAGCAAGCAGAGTGTCTGCCTCAACACACAGCTCCAATCCGTCTCTGGGATTGTAGAAGAACCAGACTAGAGAGGGAATGCCTCCTCCACAACCTGACCCTGAGGATTTACACAACCAGGATTTTATAACCCAGAGATTAGGAGCTCCTTGAACTACTGACTATCATATGAGTTAGTTAAATCCTCTGCCACCTTGGGCTAAGACTAGTTGGCACAGCAGAGGGCTTTAATTAGTTCAGGTCTCCAGGGACTCGACTACCAGATTTTCAATCAGAGACTCAGAACCATCAAAAATCCCAAACATCCATAAGCTGGTAATCATTACGGACCCAGAGCCACGTGCATACCCCACGTAGTAACTTCTGGGTCTGCCTTACAATGCACCACTTTAGTATCACACAAGGCATAAGAGTTGAGTATGAGTTCCATCTAGACCAATATTCACTGATCCAGATGCCCATCTTGAACTTTCTGTTGCTTTCTCCCAAAGCTTCCTGGTGTTTGAAGTGGTGCTTAACAATAAATAATAGCATAGGCTGTATCATCACAAGCCCCTGGAGTGTGGGGACCCATCATCCTCATCCTATGACTGACAAATCTAGGGGACAGGATGAGAGAGAGGAGAGGAGGAAGGGAAGGGAAGAGTAGGGAAGGGAAGAGAAGGGAAAGGAAGGGAAGGTGAATTTATTCAGTATGACAAATAAACCCAGGTTTCTTCTATCCTTTAACAACAACAACAAAAAGATTCCATTTGACTTTGCCATAATCTCAAAATATCATTTTTCCTCTGTCTGCACTCTCCTTTGGTGAGTTCCCAAGGGTTCAATTACTATTTCTACACAGATGACTCCCAAATATCTATACATGTAGTTCCTTTTACTCTCTGGAACTCTAGTCCTGAACCACTTTTCCACCTGGAAGTCCCATGAGCCTGTCAAACTCAACATGTCTGAGACATGAATGGTCATCTTTTCCCCTAAACCACTCCCCCTTACAATGTCCCTCTTTGTGTTGAGGCTGCCACTATCTCTCTAGTGATCTGGGTCCATCACCCTAATAGTCATGGTCCCCTTCCTCTTTTACATCCTCATATCCAGTCACTTGCCCAAATATTATCAGTTCTACCTCCACAACATGTCTCACACATGTTCCTTTCTCTCTGCTTACTCAGCCACCATACAGTTAACATTTTTGTCTGAACAGTTGTAATGATTTCCTTATTGGCTTGTCTGCTTCCAGTGTTGGACCTAAAGTCAGGAAGACCTGGGATCAAATCTTTCCTCAGGCATTTACTTACAGACACTTACCTAGACAATTTCCTCTTTCTGCCTCAGTTTCTTTGACTCTAAGATGGGAATCATAATGACACTTACCTCATGAGATTATTGTGAGGCTCAAATAAAATAAAATTTGGAAAATGCTTGTCTCAGTGCCTTATACATGTAGGTATTTAATAAATGTTTGTTCCTTACCCTGCCCTGCCCCATTAATCCTCCTAATAGTTGCCATAATATTAGATTGTGGGCTCCTTGAGAGTATTGAATGTCTTTTGTTTTTCTTTGTATCCCCAGGCACTTAGCACTGTGACTGGCACACAGAAAGTGCTTATAAATACCTGTTGACTAACTGGTTTGTCTACATTGATGGCTACTCAGAATTTTCAGTAGTTCCCTCCCTAATGCCTGTGAGATAAAATGCAAACTCATCAGTCCAACATTTACAACCTTTCCACAATCTAATTGCTTCCTGCTTTTTCAGTCTCTTTTCACACTATTTCCTTTCATATATATTCTAGCTCCACTGGACTATTAGGTGCTCTCTGAATTTGATCTTCTACCTCTGTGCATTTGCATAAGCCATCTCCCATGACCAGCAAGCACTTCCTCATTGTGCTCAACACAACAGCTAGGGTTATATCCCTGGGTAAAGCACTCCCCCCCTCTGGGCTTCAATTTCCTCATCTATAAAATAAGAGAGTTGGACTCTGTGGATAACAATAAGGTTCCTTCCAGCTGACCAATTCTACAAGTGGAAATTATGTGCATGGCAATCCTAATGTACCATAGCATTACAAAGCAAATAGCTTTCCTAACTACCCAAGTTTTTGCTCAGCTCAGTGCATTTGGTGCTGAAAGGAAATTGATGATCATCTGAGCCTGCGGAGGACTGGAATAAGACCGCAGTATAATAACCAATGCCTCATACTTTACAATGCTGTCTTTTAGTGGTGATATATTTGATGGATGATCTAACCAAATATAATTCATAACATATCTAATAATAAAATTTGTGTGTAAAAGGATCTGGAGATTTCAGTAATCTCAACATCAGTCAGTGATGTGATGCTTCCTCTTGTTCAGCCATCTTTAGTTGTGTATGACTCTTCATGACCCCATTTAGGGTTTTCTTGGCAAAGACACAGGACCACTTTTGCCATTTCCTTCTCCAGCTCATTTTACAGATGAAGAACTAAGGCAAACAGGGTTAAGTGACTTGCCCAGGGCCATGCTGCTAACAGGTGTCCATGGCCAGATCTGAATTCTAGAAGATGAGTCTTCTTGACTCCAGGCCTGGCACTTTATCCACTGAATCACCTAAAGGCCCTAATGTGTTGCTACAATAACCAAAAAAGCTGAAGAAATATTGGGCTATACCTTAAGCAGTAGAGTATGTAAGAGTAGGGAGGTGATGGCTCATTGTACTTTGGCCTAGCCAAACCACCGCTAAAACATTGTGTTCGGTTCTGGATGCCACATTTTATGAGAGATTGATGAGCTAGACTGCATCCAGATGAGGGCAACCAGAATCATGCTAGAACTCAACTATTCAGTAGAAAAATCAATTAAAGAAATCATGGATGTTTATTTCGCCTGGAGAAGAGATCTAAGAAGGCTATAAAAATTATCTTCAAATATTTGGAGGACAGTCATGTGGAAAAGTCAATGATCAAACATTTATCAAACCCTTACCGTGTACCAAGCACTTTGCTAAGTGTTGGGGATAAAAATAAAGACCAAAGCATGGTCCATGTCCTCAAGGACGTCACAGCTAATGGGGAAGACAATGTGCAAACAACCACCTATTGCTGTAGGCACACTGTGGAAGTCACCATGTACAGTGTAAATGGAAGGTAATCTCAGAAACGAAAGTGCTAGCTCAGGAGACTGAGAAAGATTACCTGCAGAAAGTCAGATTTGAGACTTGAAGGAGGCCAGGGCACCTAAGAAGCTGAGATGAGGAGGAAGAGTATTAGAGTCAAGGGAGATTGATAAGGAATTAGACTTTTCTACCCAAGCAAAAATAGGACAAATGGGTAGAAATTTCACGGATGCCTACTTTGGATCAATATAAGGGGAAAAAGTTCCTAACACATAGATCTGCCCAAAAATGGAATGGGCTGCCTATGAGCTCCCCATAAACAGAAGTCTTCTATCAGTGACTGGATGCCTGCTTGTCAAAGGGTTATAAACAGGATTCATGCTTTAGATGGGAGTTGAACAAATACTGTAGGGAGTCTCTTCCAATCCTGTAATTGTATCATTCCATAATTCAGTGATAGCATCTATTGAGCCTTGAGTCCCCATTGAATATTGGCAGGATTAAAGCATGTCTCTGCGTGCCATGGTCAGCCTGAGAGGTAGAGAAAAGCAAACAGGTTTTGGCCAGAAATCTAATAATGACCTTGGAGCTTTGTGACTTCTTGTTTCTCTTATGTGAGCAATGGTGACAGTTAAAAAGGGAGACCAGCACATAGAACTTTTAATAGGTAAAAGAGGAAAATGAGGTAGGTCCTTATGAAACACTTTAAAAATGGATTTCTCTGGCTTGGTCATTTGTATTTTTCCTATCGCTCCTACCAACACTTATTTATAGGAAAAATGATAGAGAAGGTCCAGGTGTGAGATGTTGTGAGCTCGTGGAGACCCCTAGAAAAAGCAGAGGAAAAAAGTGTATGACATGCCCAAGACAACAGAGCCCCAGCTTGCATATCTTCCTGCACAAAAATATGTAATTGTTGTAAACTTCTATTTACAAGGAAATTTATGACACTTTGTTTGAGCAGGTATTCGTTCAACTGTTTCCTACTTATCAGTAATAATTTTTGTGTGTCTATAAAAGGGTAGCAGGAAACAAAGAAGCATCTAGAATGTTGGCATTCTTTCAGGGAATCTGAGGGCTTGATCATGATCAGTGACCATACTATTCCTTCTTCTCTTTACAGGGCACAAAAACTGATCTTTTAAGGTCATACATTTCGCCAAGAAAAAAATTTTTTTTAAGTCCTGACCTTGGAGAACAAAACCATGTCTATCTTCAGTGGATATGAAAGAGATCTGACACCAATCTTTTCTTGCTTTTTGCCTTGTGGTTCCTTGGGATCCCCATGGTACAGTGGAGAAAAAAAATGACTGAAACAGAAACTGGGAGATCCGGTTTCGAATCCTGTGATTACAAACAAATCACTGAACTTCTCTGGGTCCTACTTTCCTCATCTATTAAACGAGAGGGCTGGGTTATCTGTCCTCTAAGGTTCCATTCAGCTTGAACTCCAAAGGACCCTCACTCATCACTACCAGATTATACTTTTTTCAAAAAATCACTTCACTTAATTTATACAAGTGAATATACATAACAGAGAGACCAAATATGAATGATTTATTTTCTACTGAAGGCCCTTATTATAATAAATGTACCTGTGGGGCCTGAAAACTGGAGAGATGTTGAAGAACTTTGCTTTACTTCATTAGCACATTAACATAATAAATCAGATTAGTGAATTGTCCCCTTGGAAATTAGGAAAAGTCTGGCCCTGAAGGGGCTGAGATATAAAATAAAGAAGAGCAAAGGAAAGAGAAGGAGGGAAGCAGGAAAGCAACAAGTTCTGGCAGAAAGGGGGGAACTTTGCAAAATGACAGTATAATCTAAGTGTCAAAGTAGGCTCCTAAACTCTAATCTTGGTCAGTCAGATTGGGGTCTGTCTTGGAAATTCTCAAGGCTAATCAGTCTCTTCAGCTAGTGCCTTCATCTCAAATCTCTCTCTGGGAAAAATTATAATCTGCCCAAATTTTACTTGCCTCTAGGAGTATTAGGCTCCATTTCCACAAACAACTAAGGTTTCCAAGGTTTTTGAATCAAGGAGATTTCCTTAGGATAGTAACAAGCAAAGCAAAATTATTTCAAAGCATATACAGGACATAGCAGGGGATAGCATCCTAGGTCACCTTGATAATTGCAATAATGATTAGCAATCAGTCATCAGATTCATTAGAGCTACTTCTTATGGCTCTCCCCACCCCCAAGTCATTCACCCTAATTCTCAAGAATCTCACACCACACATATAGGAAGTATCAATAGGGCAGGTATATCAGTCACTGCCCTGCCATTCATTCTTCTCTTTGCTTACTTCTCCCAGTTACCATTTCTCCTCCAGAACTCCTTGCTCAGTGTTTTCCAACCTGTGCTTTCAGCCCACAACATTATAGAAAAGCTAGTTTGAAGATGGCAGAGTAAAAGCAAGGACCTGCTTGAACTCTCTCCTAAGCGACTCCAAATTTCTGTAAAAAAAAATCACTCTAAACAAATTCTACAAATAACAAAGTAAAGTTCACAAAATGACAGAGTAAAACCCAGCTCCAGTCCAAGACAGCTTGGAAGGCCTACAGGAAGGGTCTATCACACTGGGCTGGGAGTGGAGCACAGTGTGGTGTTGCCTGAGCCAGCACAGATCTGGCTGGAGCAGGGCTCATGAGACTGAATCAATGGCAGCTGTGGTGGTTTCTAGATTTCTTAAACACCAGTGTTCCACAAACACCAAAGACAAAGTATAAGGTCGGTGGGGGAAACTCTGTTGGATGTGGGTGAGAGAGTGGTCTGACCCCAGTCCCAGGATGATGGAGGTAGCAGCAGAATCAGCAGCAGCAGTAGCCACTTCCAGACCTCCAAGCCCACAAGTGGTAGAGGGATCAAGCAGCTGATCAGAGGGCAGTTGCAGGGTTCTCTTTGATGGCACTGAGGCAGGATTCTCTTGCTTTGCTCTGCTTGGATCTGGGTCAGAGTCTTGGGTGGCAGTCCTGGAGTGAGAAGGAATGCTGGTAGGCAGGGCTTGTGGCACTTGTGAAGAAGGAGTTCTCCTCATAGTTTGGAGGCAGAAAAAAGTGCTTGTAGTCACTCACAAACCAGAGCACAGGCCAGGAGAGGAGCAAACACCTCTTCTTTGATCATATCACCTTAGAAGAACTGAAAATACAAGTGCCCAGAAGTAGCTCTGATAACAGCTGCAAAAAAACCCTGAAAATTGGGGCAGAGCACTGTCCACTCTGAAAACAGAGTCCTACCTTGACAAATAGCTCAAAAGTCAAGAAATTGACTGGCAAGATGAGCAAACAGTCTTTTAAAAAATCAGACTACAGAATCTTACTTTGGTGACAAAGTAGATCAAAACATATAGAACCAGAAGAAGACAACAAAATCAAAACTCCTGCATCAAAAGCCTCCAAGAAAAATATGAATTGGTTGCAGGCCATGGAGGAGCTCAAAAAGGATTTTGAAAATCAAGTAAGAGAAGTGGAGGAAAAATTGGAAAGAGAAGTGAGAATGATGCAAGAAAATCATGAAAAAGAGTCATCAGCTTGCTAAAGGAGATCCAAAATAATACTGAAAAAAATAACAGCTTAAGAAACAGATTAACTCAAATGACAAAAGAGGTACAAAAAGCCAATGAGGAGAAGAATGCTTTAAAAAGCAGAACTGGCCAAATGGAAAAGAAGGTCCAAAAGCTCACTGAAGAAAATAATTCCTTAGAATGAGAGGAGACAGGAAAAGACAGAATAGG
>JAQQSU010014097.1:0-11500 GCA_028627135.1 Pseudochirops cupreus | reverse complement strand
AAAAAAAAAATAAGATAGGGGAAGGTCAGTTTTATCCTAAGGCTAACCCACTGAAATTCTGGTGGCTCCAACCTCACAAAAAAGTGACTTTCTTTAGTAAGCATGAACATCTTAGACACTAGGCCGGCCTGCTTTTGATCCCATCATTATTTATTGAATAATTTAGCTATTAATGTGTACACAATGAAGCTACATGGTCTGAATTGAAAATGATCAAACTTAAACACCTGTTAAGGGAAGCAGAGAATGCACTGACCATTAGAAGTGTGCGCTTGTGTTGGGACTGGTGGTTTTCATTTCTCTCTCTATATATAAAAATAGAACTACTAACCTTGTAACAAAAATGTTTTGCCATTCAGCTATTGTGTCCTCAGAATTCAATTGATTTCCCCAAACATTTGTTGCATTTACTATGTACAAGGCTACTGGGGATATGAGGACAGATGACATAGGCTCCTTTTCAAATAGTTTACAGTTTAATGGAAAGAAAGATATAAACATAAATAACTTTGACACAAGGGCGGTTGAGATGAATAAAAAGGAGAATTCCAGGAAAAGAGCTTTGTGCAATTTGAGGAGGCAGAGGTTATGATCAGAGAAGACCAGAGAAGGTTTGATTAAAGAGGTGTTGCCTGTTTCAGGCCTTGTGGAAAGAGGTGGAGAGTCCAGTTCAGGCAAGGGGCATAGTACAAGTAATTTCCTCTGAAATAGAAGGCAGGACGGGGACAGGGGACAAAGAGTATTCAACGTTGCAACAATATAACATTGCTAGTGATTTAAGAATTTGTTTCCAAGTCAATTTAGTGTATAATCAGTTTAAAATGCTTCATCTTGTATGAAACATTAATGAAAATGAAAGTCAATTATCTGCTATGAAGTACCTTGTTTTGGACTAACTTCTCTGAAATCTAATCTATAATATATAGTCATAAATCAAGAAACATGGTAGGTCTTGAAGACCAATGAACAATTTTAGAGTAACTCATAATTCATTTTGGTATAGACTACTCTGTTTCTCTGTGCCTTGGCATTTAACTGCCGTATAATATTAAAAGTCAACACACTGGCATAGCTTCTTTCTAAAATATTTCTTTTTAAATTATGTACTTAGTTAACTGACAAAGAATATACAAAAAAGGAAAAGAAGAATTGTACATGAAACTGTGAATTTCTTTTACTTATAGATTTTTCAAAGTACAGTCAAATTTGATCCAAACAGCTAACTTAAAACTTTGTAAAGCAGTTTGTATGCATTACTCCTTTGGTCCTCATAGTAATCCTTTGGGGTAGATACTGTTATCATCACAATTATTTTTCTTTACAGATGAAGATATTGAGCTGAGAGATGTTAAGAGATTTGGCCAGGGTAGCACAGCTGGTAAGTGTTTGAGGCAGTATGTAAATTCAGGTCTTCCTCCCTCTGAGTCCAGTGCTCTTTTCATCACGACCCCCAACGGTGTCTCAAATAAAATACTAACAAATTGCCCTGTTTGTGTCCCCTTTTGATTTTTAATATGTGTTTTCTTCTTTGTATTTTTAAACTTCCTATTAATCTCAGGATATCTTTTGACTATAAAACATGTGGGCTATCTACCCACAGTCACAAGGTTTTAGAATCTTTGATTATATATCTCTTTTTGACATAATTTTGGATTTGAACTAAATCCCTAGGTACACATCTCTTTATCTGTATAATTGTAGTTTTTTCCCCCTTCACCTTGGAAAAACTCTAGGAGTACCAAATACAGGGAATTTTAGAATTGCAGTCATAGATCATTGCTTTATCATAGATAGCAAGTTGTAATTGTAAAATGCTAGAAGTTACATTAGCTTATTGGGGCTTTGGTTGGTAGCCTGTAATAAACACTGTAATGGTGAGGGGAGGCTTAGCTCTGCAGTGAAAATTATGGTTCATTTTTTGTTAATCTTTTCTTTAAAAAATGAAATAATTAATGAATTCTAACAAACAATTGAAAATAGATACTCATCTTAACTATTTCCTTTGTCGCCCTCGTGGGGACAATGCAGAGCTCTATACATTTGTTTCTTTGCATATCTCTCTTCTCGGCTGATCCTTTTTATGATATTTACTCCTGGAGAGAAGATAGTTGCCTGCAGCTCAGTCTAGGGGAAAATGCATCTAGAGATGACAAACATAAACTTGTTGCATAGCTGAGCCTTTCTATATTTTGTACAATATGGTATCTAGTCTCAGTTTGGAATTTGGTGGGTTTTAAATGTTCAGTTGCCATCTGATAACTCCTCCCCCTTTTCAAATAAAGAAGTTCAATTTTTCATCATTAACGGAAAGGACCTGACACTTATACATTAGCTTTGTCCCCCTCCCCTCCCCTCTCCCCATTAATTTGATGCCTACAGTCTCATAGTTTCCCTCAGACTGCTCTGTGGTAATTTTCTTCTATCTGACTGATCCTCTAGCCATCCCTATTAGAGTTCAGTTAATACAAAATGACACAGCAGAGAGTTATTATCTTTTCTAAATGCTGAGCTCATTCTGCTTGCCTAATGCTGCTGTATTAGCTTCTGGCTATTGAGATTGATTTTTTTCCCCAATTAAAAAAAATTTATTTAAAGTTTTAAGTTCCAAATTCTGTTCCCCCTTCTCTTCCTCCCTTTTCCCCTCCTTGAGATGATAAGCACACACACACGTATATGTGTGTGTATGTATATGTTTATGTGGTATGCACAAGGCTTATGGGATATGAGAACAGATAACACAGACTCCTTGTCAATTAGTTTATATATATATATGTATGTCTATATTTATATATATGTACATATGCATATATATGTATATACACATGTGTAAGTATGTAAAACATTTCCATATTAGTAATTTTTTATACAAGAAAACATGAAAGTGAAAAATAGCATGGTTCAGTCTGTATTCAACCAATAGTAGTTCTTTCTCTGGAGGTGTATAGTATGCTTCATCATTAGTCTTTTGGGATTGTCTTGGGTCATTGTACTGCTGGGAAGAGCTATGTCATCTATAATTCTTCATCAAACAATATTGTTGTCCCTGTGTACAATGTTCTCCTGTTTCTCTTCACTATGCATTAGTTCACTTTAAGTCTTTCTAGGATTTTTTGAAATCATCTTGCTTGTTATTTCTTACAGCACAAAAACATTGCATTACAATCATATGCCACAGTTTGTTTAGCCTTTTCCTGATTGATGGGCATCCTTTTGATTTCCAAATCTTAGCCACCACAAAAACAGCTGCTCTGATTTTTTTTTTTTGCACAAATAGGTCCTTTTCCACTTTTTTATGTATTTGAGGTATAGACCTAGCAGTGATATTGCTGGATTAAAGGGTATGCACAGTTTTATAGCCCTTTGGGTGTGGTTTCACATTTCTCTATAGAATGATTGGATCAGTTCACAATTCCACCAATAATGCATTAGTGTCCCAATTTTTCTGCATCTTCTCCAACATACATTTTCCACTTTTTTTGTCATATTAGCTACTCTTTTAGGTTTGAGGTGGTACCTGAGAGTTTTCTCTGATCACTAGTGATTTGGAACATTTTTTTTTCATGTGACTATAGATAGCTTTGATTTCTTTGTCTGAAAACTGACTGTATTCTTTGACCATTTATCAATTGGGAGATGACTTGTATTTTTACAAATTTGACTTAGTTCTCTATGTATTTGAGAAATGAGATCTTTATCAGAGATACTTATAACACTTTCCCCCCAGTTTTTTGCTTTAATTATAATATTGGTTCATTGGTTTTGTTTGTGCAAAATTTTTTCAATTTTATATAATCAAAATTACCTATTTTACATTTTGTAATGCTCTCTGTGTCTTCTTTGGTCCTAAATTCTTTGCTTATCCATAAATCTGACAGATAAACTATTTCATTCTCTCTTAAGTTGCTTATGGCATCATCCTTTAGGTACAAATCATGTACCCATTTCAAAATTATCTTGGCATATGGTATGAGCTATTGGTCTCTACCTAGTTTCTACCTTACTGTTTTCCAGTTTTCTAAGCAGTTTTTATCAAATAATCCTTTTTACCCCCTAAACCTTGGTTCTTTGGGCTTATCATATACTAGATTAATATAGTAGTTTACTATAATGTAATTTGCTCCTATTCTGTTTTGTTGATCCATCACTCTATTTCTTAGCCAGCACTAGATTATTTTGATAATTACTACCTTAATAATACAGTTTGAGATCTGGTACAGCTAGACCACCTTCTTTTGCATTTTTTTTCCATTGGTTCCCTTGGTATCTTTGAGCTTTTCTTCTTCCAGATGAATTTTGTTGTTTTTTTCCCTTTAAAATAATTTTTAGATAGTTTAGTATTGCCCTGAATACATAGATTAATTAATAAGTAGAATTGTCATTTTTATTATACTGTCTCAGCCATCCCATGAACAATTAATATTTCCCAATTGTTTAGTTCTGACTTTATTTGTATGAAAAGCATTTTATAATTGTCTTCATATATTTCTTGGTTTTGTCTTGGTAGACAGACTCCCAAGTGTTTTGTCTTGTCTATAGTTATTTTAAATGGAATTTTTTCCCCTATCTCTTGCTACTGGACTTTGTTGGTAGCATATAGAAATGCTGATGATTTACATGGATTTATTCTGTATCCTGTAACTTTGGTACAGTTAGTTGTTAATTATTTCAGCTAGTTTTTTAGTTGATTCTCTAAGATTTTCTAAGTATAACATTATATCATTTGCAAAGAGTAGCAATTTTGTTTCCTCATTGTTTATTTAATTCCTTTTTTCTTTTCTTATTGCTATAGCTAATATTTCTACTACTATATTAAATAATAGTGATAATGGGCATCCTTGCTTCACTCCTGATTGTACTGGGTAGACTTCTAGCTCATCCCCATTACAGATAATGCTTGCTGATGGTTTTAGATAAATATTACTTATAATTTTAAGGAAAGCTCCAATTATTCCTATGTTCCCTAGTGTTTTTAATAGGAATGGATGCTGTATTTTGTCAAAGGCTGTTTCTGCATCTCTAGAGATAATAATATGATTTCTATTGGTTTTATTATTGACATAGTCAATTATGCTCATTGTTTTCCTAATATTGAACCATCCCTGTATTCCTGGTATAAATCCCAACCAGTCATAATGTGTGATCTTGTGATATATTGCTGTAATCTCTTCACTGGTATTTTATTTAAAAATTTTGCACCAATAATCATTAGGGAAATTGGTCTATAATTTTCTTTCTCTCTTTTGGTTCTCCCTGATTTGGGTATCAGCAATATATTTGGGTCATAAAAGAAATTTGGTAGTATTCATTCATCTATTTTTCCAAATAGTTTATATAGTATTGGGATTAATTGTTCTTTAAATGGTTGGTAGAATTCACTTGTGAATCCATCTGGTCCTGGGGATTTTTTCTTTGGAAGTTCGTTGGTGGCTTGTTCAATTTCCTTTTTAAAGATTGCGTTATTTAAGTATTTAATTTCTTCTGTAAATCTGAGTAATATTTTTGTAGATATTCATTCATTTCATTTAGATTGTCAAATTTATTAATTTGTAATTGTACAAAATAGCTCCTAACAATTGTCTTAATGTCCTCTTTGTTGGTGGTGACTTATTTTGTAATTCTGTAATTTTAGAAATGTAATTTTATTTTGTAATTTTTATTGCTTTTTGATCTGAAAAGGATGTGTTTACTATTTCTGTTTTTCTGTATTTGGTTATAAGGTTTTAATGTCTTAATACATGGTCAGTTTTTGTGTAGGTGCCACATATGGCTGAAAAAAGGTATGTTCCTTTCTATTCCCATTCAGTTTTCTCCAGAGATCTACCATATCTAACTTTTCCAGAACTGTATGCACCTCCTTAAGTTCTTTCTTTTTTTATTTTTTTGGTTAGATATATCTAGTTCTGAGAGGGCAAAGTTGAAGTTCCCTACTAATATAGTTTTATTTTCTATTTCATCTTGTAACTCATTCAACTTCTTCAAAATTTAGATGTTATACCCTTTGGTACATATGTGTTTAGTATTTATAATGGTACCTTTCAATAAGAAATAGTTTCTTTCTTTGTCTCTTTGAATTGGATCTATTTTTGCTTTTGCTTTGTCTGAGGTCATGACTGCAACCCCTCCTTCCTTTGCTTTAGCTGAAGCATAATAGATTCTGACTTGACCTTTACCCTGTGTATATCTCTCTGCTTCAGATGTTTCTTGTAAACACATTCTGGTTTTTAATCCATTCAACTATTCATCCCATTCACATTTGTGACTAATATATATAACTAATTGTATATTTTCCCTCCATGCTATTTTTCACTTGTTTATCTCCCCTTTTACTGCCAAAGCTTTCTCTCCTCTCTAGTGTTTTACTTCTGGTCACCACCTTCCCCAATATACTTTCCCTTTTATCAGTCCCCCATCCCTCTTCTGTTATCCCTCCTCTATTATCCCTGTCCCTCTTAACTTCCTTATAGGGTAAGATGGATTTCTATATGCAACTGAATGTGTATATAGTCTCTCTTTGGGCCAATTTCGATGAGATCAAAGTTTAAGCTTTGCTCCCCCACTGCTCCTCCATCTTCCCCTCCATTGTAATAACTGTTTCATGCCTCTTTTATGTAAAATAATTTAGCCCTTTCAATCTCTCCCCTCCTTCTTCCAGCACAATTTCCTTTCTCACTCTTTATCTTTTTTTTTTTTTGGAGCATGATATCATCCCGTCAAAGTCATCTTAGATCCACATTCTCCATCTCACATACTCCAAGTTAAGAATTACAAATATTATCTTGCCATATAGAAATATAAGCAGTTTAACATTATTAAACTTCTATTATTTTCTCTTTCTTGCTTCTTTTTACCTTTTTATGTTTCCCTTGAATCTTGTATTTGGAGGTTAATTTATTTGTAAAAATATGGAATGCTTCATGGATTTGTGCATGTCATCCCTGTGCAGGGCTTATTGCTAATCTTCTCTGCGTCCTTTCAGTTTTAGTACATGTGGTGCCAAAGTGAGCACTCTGATTTGGAGATGGTACTTTAAAGTTATATTCCCTGGAACCTATCTTGATTTGTGCTATCAGTTCTACTTTCAAACTCTTTTTCCACTTTATCCTTTTCTCTCTATTGCTCTGATTCTGCAACATGCCTGAGGCTGAGTTTACTGTGGAAGCCATTGTGCAAATGCCAAGATCAATAACTCTCCATCTGGTTTTTCATACTTTAGAATCTGAATTACTCCCCTCTTTTCCAGTGTTCACTTTTCTATCCTATCTGCTTGTTACCAAAGAGGAGAGAATTTGGGTCTCTAAGGATGGATGTTGGAGCAAGGCATCAGTTTATTTAATTAATATATATACACATATACATACAGAAACTATATTATGCATACTTTTAGTATAATTGCCATTATATATGACATGTATGTATATATACATGCACATATATGTATATACATATGTATATACAAATTCACATATGTATACATGCATATTTACATAAATATATCCATATATTCATAAATAAAATTCATAGGTTAAAAGAAAACACCTTAGAGGTCATCTAATACAACCTTCATATTTTATGAGTGATAGAACTCAGGCTACATCATTAGTAAATGTCACAATTGGAATATGGATCTAGCTCCTCTAACATCAGATCCAGCACTCTTTTTGCTGCCTCTTTCTATTCATCCACGTGGGTAACGAAAAAAGAAATTAAGTACTTTCTGTGTGTCAAGTACCATGATATGAAATTTATTTTTTGGGGGGGTTATCATCATGTAACCCATCTGATTCTCCACATAACTAATGGATCTCACTTAGGAGATGTCTGTCTAGGGGGAGGTAGTTTATCACTATCTGTGTTTGTGGAACAAAATAAGGTTCACTCTGGATATGTATACTAAAAAAATTATAAGCACATATCTGTTCTTCTTTTATGACTGACTGTTGTGGGAAAAATAATTGCCAGAAATAGAGTAACCTGGGGATTAAATAAATAGTTAAAAAAAAACTTTATTCTTTGCCAAAGATAGTCCAATAAGATTATTAGACCATTGAAGTGAAGGGTGGGGGAGGGGAGGGACTTAGTCATTATTTTATCTAAATGCCTTCATTTTAAAGATGAGCCAGAACATTGCTAAAAGTTCCCAGGTAGGAAGTGAGAAAACATGAACTCAAAGACAAGTCCCCTGACTCCACAACCAGTGCTTTTTCTAGTGCATCAAATATTTTCATAGATCCTTTATTCAGTTGTTGTCCAGAGAAATGAATATGAAGTGAATGACTTTATCCTTGAATATATAATGTTTACTTTGTCATAGGATTGGGAATTCGTGGTGAGTCCTATAGAATCCTTGATTGAGGATTATCTAGTCTCTGCATAAACATGTCTGCCACCCAGGACTCTGCTTTCCTGAGGCAGCCCAGTTTAATATTAGCTCTTACTAATACTATCATTATTTTAAATTAAAGCCAGCTAGGAGGCACGAGGAATAGAATTCTGCACCTGGTCTCAGGAAGACCTGAGTTTAAATCTGGCATCAAACGCTTAGTAGTTGTATGATCTTAGGCAAGTCACTTACTCTCCATCTGCTTCAGTTTCCTCATCTATAAAATGGATTTAATAATAGTGTCAACCTTTCAGATTGTTGTGAGGATATTTTTTAAAGCATTTGGCAAACCCTGAAATGCTATATAAATCCTAGTTAATAACAACAATAATAAACAGTTGTAATGTAATGCTACATTCTCCTTATGATTTCTGTCCATTCATTTTAGATATTTCTTTTTGAACAATATGGGACAATTGCTTTTGCCACATGACAGAAATACAAATATTTTGAGGAGAGCTAGCATGATCTTTCTATTTTTTTTTTCTTTTCCAGGTTAAACACTTCCTTTTCTTCAATGGCTCCTCATTTGAAAAGTTTTCTAGTTGTTGTTTTTTCTCTATTCTGGTTCTCTTTGTCTAGATTTGCTCATCTACTTTTATGCGCTTCTTAATGTTTTTAGAATAGGTCATGTAATTAAGCTGACTGGATCCA
Organism: Pseudochirops cupreus; assembly: GCA_028627135.1. Classification (NCBI taxonomy): domain Eukaryota; kingdom Metazoa; phylum Chordata; class Mammalia; order Diprotodontia; family Pseudocheiridae; genus Pseudochirops; species Pseudochirops cupreus. Next base: position 2,466 of record JAQQSU010014097.1, on the reverse strand, counting down.
GTACACATTTACGCAATCTAATCTCAACTGGACTCTCACTGAAGAAATTCACTCCTTTTTACTGCTCTCTAATTGACTATTGCACTCCCTACAACAACTATCCTGTACTTTTTCTTCCTTTCTTGTCTTTGTCAGGACTCAACCCCCTTCCTCTCAGCAGAGCGGTCCCACTTGTGCTTGTCCTAGAAAAATGGAGGTAACTAAACAGGAGCTTCCTTTTTTCTCCTTTTACACATTTTATATCCCTTTGACATCTTCCCTCATATCTTCCTTTGCTTTAGTCTGATGAAGAAGTGTCATTTCTCCTTAACAAGGGCCACTCTATCTACTTAATCTTACTCCACCCATCTTTTCCAGTAATTTGTTTTCATGATTATCCATTACTTTTCCCACTTTCTCGTCTTCATTCTCATCCTGCTAGAATGTCCTGGTTTTACTTGACCCTATTATTCCCTTAAACTACTGAGATTATATATGTGTACACACATGTGCACACACACATATATGCATAATACATGCATACAGACATGTACACATATATAATGTTATTATTCCCTTAAAATACTGTGATATATATGCATATATAGAAATATTTATATTTATCTATATCTCTATAATAGAGATACATAGATACATCTCCTTTTCAATATCAAAGTCTTTCAGCAGCTGTCTATACTTGCTGTCTCCACTTCCTTTACTTTTACCTACTTCACAACCTGGCTCAGTTTTTTACTCTTCTTTATGTACTCTCCTTCATTTCAGCCAAATTGACTCTTATATGACATTCTATCTCTTGTCTCTTTTCTTTACAGTCTGTCCCTCATGCCCAGAATACATTTTCTTCTCAACTCTTCTTCTTAGTATATTAAAAAGGAAATAGCATTATTTTAGATTGACTAGTTTTTAATGAACCCTTGTTGGAAATAAACAAATATTTGTTCATTTTGAGTGGATCCTAATAGACATCCTACTGAGCCTGACTCTGGGATCTGGGAGGTAATGTATAGTGGATTATAGTGGATTGAATGTTGAACTTGAAGTCAGGCAGACCTAGTTTTCAATCCTGTCTCATACATGTACTAGTTGTATGACCCTGGGCTAGTCATTTATCCTCTGTTGAGGTTTCAGTTTCTTCCTCTGCAAAATTGAGGTGTTGGAGCCAATGACTCCTAAGGCCTGTCAAAACTTGACATGAAGTACTGGTCCCATGAATTACTCAAGTCCAGGCAGGAGTGATGCACAAAACATGACATTTAATGTAAAAATGGGTGTAAGTGCCTAGGGACAGGGATGGTGTTGGACAAGACTGATAGGAACTGTCTGCCCAGAGCTGTCCATGCTTACAGGGGTAAAGGATCACCACACTAAGGCTACTGCATCATGGCTTCCTTTGGATAGAGTCAGGTGGGCTTACCCATCCCTCTAGTGAGTCAACTGTAGTGACCAACCTGGCTGGTCTGCTCTGGCTAAGGCTTGCTGACCATGTTTTTTAATACAATTTTTGATATGATTTTTGAGAGGGGTTTGAGCTTTATCTGGGGTGCACATACAGTTATGAGCTCTGACAGTCCCTTGGGACCTCTTAAGCTTATCTATATGAAACTTATGCCTAGAAGATATAACCAATGAGGGTAATTATGACTATGCTAACTTGTGTGTCTCTTTGAAAATTTTAAATTTGCTAAGTGGGGAGTGGGATGGGCACATGCCTTGCAGTTACATTCACACATAATGTGGAGGCTTAAAGAATTTCATTAAGTTATGGAAATAGATAACAAGGCAACATCCTCTGCTGTGCCCATTTCTATACTTTCCATTTCCATAGTCCAGGCTTTGTAGATGTTAACTTCTTTAGTGGGGGTGTGGGAAGTCATAAATTTCACAGATCCATTCCAACTATCTAAATCTATCATCATCATGGTGGCAACTTCTTTTAATTCTCTGGGATGTAAAGGTAGGGACTAGAGTTCTGAATTTATTCACAATGCCTAGGTACTTTCTTGTTATTCTCTCATTTTTTGGGGGGAAGGGGATACATTTTTTTTTCCCTGTACTATTTTTTCTAACCTTTCCAATTTAAAGACTATTGTCTTTGCTAGATTAGGTGAAAACAAAATAGAAATGAATTTGTTCTGTCTCATCACTATCAAATGTTTCTCTGCCATTTGATTAGGTTTTTTTTTAACAGTTTCATTTTTGAGTATTAATTCCTTCTCTCATATTAGCTACAGAAGATGATGAATATTGGATTTAGGAGCAGGATCAGTAAATAAGTTTGATCTTGGTGTCTGGGAGCTTTGCTAGGCAGAGAAACTGTGTAAATGCAACTGAAGATAGGAGAAATTGTGTATATCGTTTTGGTAGCATAATTTTGTCCTCTGATAATTTGATTCTATAATTTTCTGTTTGAATGGAGATTAGATTCAAGGATGTTCTATCAATTACTTGAATTGATTTTAAGATTCC
>JAQQSU010014096.1:0-11500 GCA_028627135.1 Pseudochirops cupreus | reverse complement strand
CAATCAAATGTATATCATTTACCGAGTTCAGGGGGAAAAAGTCAGCACCCTGAACTTCAGAGAATACAAACACAAGTTACAAGCAGAAGTTACAAGAAGACAAAGAAACAGATCAGCAGATGGGCTTCCAACCATCTGACCATTACATCCATACCTGTTCAGTTACCAGAGAGGGAAGCACCAATATCTGGGTTTTTCAAAGACAGGGGGGCTCAACAGCTGTCCAGAGTCTTGTCTGGCCAAATCATACAACTCTTATCAAAGTGAGCCCCAAAGCAAAACCTCACATCAGGGAATATATATATAGCCTTCTCCTGGATCAGAAAATGTCACACTCCTCTTGACCCACTGCCCAATCACAAAGCAACAAGGTATGGGCATTCCCGAAAAACAAGCCTCCTACCACAGGCTCCACACGACCACATTCAGCCTATTAGGGGACAGAGTATGCTTTCAAATCAGAGAAGGTTCTCAGAGCCACTTAAGCCACTTAAGCAAAGGGCCTAGGGGCAGAGAAGATCTTCAGATTCCCAATACACCACCAAGATTTTTAGGACTCCTCTCTGGATAGAGGAAGGGCTCCCCAGCCTTGACCAACAGGCAGGACATCCCATTGGGTTTTTCCCATGGCCTCTTGGTGAGGTGGGGGAGCTACTCCCCTCTGTGGAGAGTGAAGCCTGAGAGGTCCTGATGCTGAGAGCAGAAAATGCCTAAAGGGAGGAACAAAGATTACTGGAAGTCATGTAAGTCTGTGCGCAGACCCAGGTAAGGAGAGGCCTGAGTGATTTGGTGGTGGGTTGGGTTGACTGAGTCTTGCCAGGAGTTGGGCTGAAATTCCTAGACCAAGAGGTCGATCTGGTTGACTGAGTCTGGCGAGGAGTTGGGGAGATAGAGAGGCAGTTTTTAGGGGGGACACTGATAAGCAGCCCCTGACGAACGACCCTCAGAATTTGTGCCTCACCACCTCAAGTTTCTGGACTAAGAGGTTGACCACATCCAGCCAGACCTTGAATCCAGAAGGAGGGAGTTGGCTGACGAGCACTCTCACCTGTTCTGTAGTCAAGGAAAATTTTAGCTTTAACCCACAAGCAGCTAGTTAATTGGGAACAGAGTTGGGAAGGGATGTTCCCTTCAATTCCCCCTGATAATCCCTTGGGAGGTAAATCTAGCAAAACTAGTTGAGACTGTGTTTGTTTTGAGACTGTGTTCTGTGTGTGTGTGTGTGTGTGTGTGTGTGTGTGTGTGTGTGTGTGTGTGTGTGTGTGTGTGTGTGTGTGTGTGTGTATGAAGTTTATCTATCCATGAAAGAAAATGTTTTACCATTCAGATTAAAAAGGCCTCGGGAATGGTCAAAAATCTTCCTTCTCTGCCTTTACATTCTTAACTAAATTTAGAATGGGGAGAGAGAATTCATATCCTTTAGCAGATAATAGGTAAGTGAAACTTTTTTTCTATTTTTCTGAAACGCTTGAGGCAGAAGTGGGAGTAGGAAAGGTGGAAGGAGAAGCAAAGAGGCCTGATTATGGTAGGTAGGGTGGGTCCACTACTTCCCCGCCCCCACTTTAGAAGGTGTGGAGATGTTTGAAAAGAGTGCTAGTGAATTTTTAGGCTGACTTCATAACCAACAAACCAAGTTATGGGAAGTCAGAAAGGATCCCCCACTTTAGAAGGTGTGGAGATGTTTGAAAAGAGTGCTAGTGAATTTTTAGGCTGACTTCATAACCAACAAACCAAGTTATGGGAAGTTAGAAAGGATCATGTCTATCTACCTTTCAGGAAGCATCTGCGAAAGGGCTCTGTTGGAATGTAGTTCTAAAAGATTAGTTCAGATAATTATTAAGCTCCCAAGGCCCCTGTTTGAGAGGGAAGTTAAAAGATAACCCTTTGTCTATGAAAGGAGGCAGGATCTCAGCTTTTTTTTAAGGAAAAGGAATGAGGTGGGGGGTGGGAGTTGATCCTCCACTGAAGGTGGAATGGAAATCACACAGCACATTTCTAATTATGTAGTTTGGAAAAATTATGAACTCTGATGTTAAAAACAATTTTCTTATTCCTATTCAGAAGCTGTTAAATTATCTAAGGGTGTGGTTCTGTATGTTAATTTGGATGCAGGTGAAATGTGTGATGTTTTGGGAATTTATAGTACTTAAGAAATTTGAATTTGATTATGGTAAAGATATTTGTAAATATACTAGAACCAAAAGAAGCAGGTAGAATGATTAGCCCGGCATATTGTAAACTGATCTAAAGTGTGAGCAGGAATGGCTATTATCTATGTTGTAACAAAAGCAACATTTTTTGTTTGTTTAAATGTAGTTAAAATTAGGGATTATATTGTATTTTTGAAATACTGTAAGTTGGGAAATCCATAACATTCATTTTCTTACAGTTTCTGGTCTGGCCAGCCTGTAATTATAGTGAAAGTTAAATATCAGATTCTGTTAAAGCAGGGATTCCCAACCTTCCTAATGCCATGACCCTTTAATACTCGTATGTGGGCGTATCTGCATGTGGGTGGACCCGCCTGGAGACAGATAAAGGAGCGGCGTCTCGGTTCCTAAGACCATCAGAAATACGTGTTTTCCAGTGGTCTTAGGCAACTTCTGTGAAAGGGTTATTTGACCCCCAAAAGGGTCGCGACCCACAGGTTGAGAACCACTGTGTTAAAGCCTCAGGAATCAGATCAGATAAGAAAAGAGAATGCTGGAGAATAGTAGGAATTTGAATTACTGTCCTCCACTTGAAAAAAAAAGAGAGATGGAGGGGGAGGAGAAAAGCCTCTGTACTTGTTTTGGAAATGCAATTAATGTCATAATGTCATTGTGTTATTATGGTATCTAAATTGCAAAATCCTCATATATTGTAAAAACTGAGTGACCATTGTGAGCCAGGAATGGTGTCAGTTTTAATCTGAATTGGATTGAAACTAAAAGATGGAGAAAAATTATGTAAAATGTTATGTTATGTTAAGTTACTTCTGCTGTTTAGAAAACCAGGTATTTACACTTTATGAATTATTCTCTGTGCAAGGTGAATTGGAAATGTGTTTTTTTAGCACTGTTATTGAGCAAAGGAAAAAATATATATATGTGGAGAGAGAGAGAGAAAGAGAGAGAGAGAGAGAGAGGGAGAGACAGATGTGGCTCAATTTGAAAAATACATCCAGCTGAATTAAGGTCATTGGACTGGTAATTAATTGGTTTTCAATGTAAGAGTTTAAATGTAAGAACATAATAATTGTGTTACTGGTAAACAATTGTGTTATATTTTGAAGTATTGTAATTTAAGAAATCATAAACTTTCAAGTTTGTCTTTATTTAAAAGGATAACTTGTTTTTTGAAAAAGAGAAATATTCTTGTTACAGAAATGTTTTACAAGATCTTTGTTATAAGATGATGGGGAAGAGATTAGCAGACAGGAAGACTAGAAGAGACAGACCCTGATATTTGGAGAGTGGTGTTTATGGGTTTAACAAGATGGGGGACATAAGATAAGACAGTGCAGGTAGAGAAGTCTGCCCCTTAGTGCGTTAGAGATTATCTGTAGTTAATTGGTTATGGTATAATCAGAGTGATTTAATGAAACTGCCAGTTAACTGTTCATGTGAAACCATCCATGTGGGCAAGGTCATCAGCCCCAGGAAAGGGGCAATGAGAAATTTAAAATTTGTAAAGGGAAAGTTAGTAATTATACAAAGACTTTGTAAGATTTCTGGTCATTGTATCAATTGTGTATAGATTTTGTAATATTCAAACTTACTGTGAATTTTAATTTTAGGCCAATTGCCTAAAAAGTCCTTATCAGATTAAGTAAGGGAATTTCGCCACTCCCCACCCAGAAGGAAGGGGGGAGGGGCAGCAGTTACTTCTTCAGCCTCTGAAGAAGCCTCACTGATGAGTCAGTCTTGAAACTGGGCTTTAAAGTTGGCATAATTGATTTCTAGCAATTGATTTTTGGTACAGATTTGGAATTTAGAACAAGGATTAATTATGTATATGAATCCCGGTAAATCTTTGTGGTATATTGCTTTCATAAATGTTTAGTGATTGTTCCTCTTGACACCAGGATAAATTCAAACTATTTTTAAAGAAATGAAATACTTCTAGAAAGGATGTTTTGCAGAAGACATCTTACTGTTTTAATCTGAATTTGTGGTTATTGCATGGTATAAGCAAAAGTTAACATTTGTAATTGAATGTATAAGTAAAAGGTCTAGATTCCTGAAATATCTCACTCTTCCAGACTGAGTATAATTAGGGAAGAATAAACAAACTTGGGCAAACATGAATCTATCAGTTTTTGGGGTTTAGCCATTAACCTCTTTGCTTTGTCTAAGCAGAACAGTTATGTTAGTAAAAGGATAAGAACTTATGAGCTATCTTGTTTTATGGTTAAAAATGTAAAGGAATGCTGAATAATTTGAATAACGGGTTTGAGAGATTTGGAAGGATAAATAAAGGTTTGATTGGGAATATGGAAGGCAGATAAGAAATTCTGGGGACAAATGTGGGTTTATCCAAGCTGTCCTGTCTCTGGATGGTGGTTACCAGTTTTAAAGGGTTTAAGTAAGTTCAGAAAGAGTTTGAGAAAGCATTTAGGAAGACAGAAAGATTTGTAACTTGATTTTATACTTAATAGCTCAATCAAATTTGAGAAGGAGAGGAAATAAGGATACAAATGTAATATTGAATCATCCTATGGACTGAGGTTGGGATTACAAAGTTACTATAAAACAGGTATATCTGTGTATATAAGTGAAATGGGGTCCCAGTGTATTTCAAAGTGATGAAAGAGCAATTGGGTATTAATACAATTGACTGAATTAATTATTGGGATTAAATCAGAGACATTTTTAGTTAAGAGAAGAGAAATTTTAGTATGAGCTCAGATTAAGCATAATTATAAGAAGGTAGAGAAGTTTGGAAGTAGATGTACTGGACGTACTTGGAAGTAGATTAGAGCAGTGGTTCTCAACCTGTAGGTCGTGACCCCTTGGGGGCCGAACGACCCTTTCACAGGGGTCACAAACTATTGGAAAACACATGCAGACATATCCACATACGAGTATTAAAGGGTCGTGGCATTAGAAAGGTTGAGAACCACTGTAAATTAGAGCAATAATTTATAATCACGATGGGAGATTTGATTTTTATGAACAAGAATAAATATAGAAATGAATGTAGGTTATTTGAGGCTCACTTCCAAGATGTTCCTTAACCAATGTGAAATTATAATCATATCTTAAGCTGATTGTTGGCATTTGTTATTTAAAATTTGATAGGATTGTTAACTGATTGTTTCTTTTAGCTCAACTCCAGATAGGAGTGTTAAGGGAGGCTGCCCAAGCTACTCAAGCCACCAACCGATGGTGCCAGATCCTGTAAGATACAGGTATGAAGGTTGGAGGAACTATTTTTCTGCATGAGCTGAGGTAGGATTCTTCTGACTCGACCTGCAAGCACCTGGCAGACTTTAAGCTTGGCTCAATGGAGATTGCAGCATGATACACATTTTGCCTGAAATTGGCATTCTGAAGTCGGGAAATATGGTTCCCTCTTTATAGTTCTGTCCCTATACTTGTTGGCAAATTTCAATAATCAAAAGTTTTGAAATAAAACAACAACAAATCTACTTGATTCTGGAACATCTTAAGTTACTATAAGATAAAGCTACTTGGCTTAGGGTTTAATATAGGTATTCCTGTATGAGTCACAGTCCTTTAGTTCTTCGTAATAATATGAGTACAAGTAGGTCAAGAGTTTGTGGGATTATTATTCTGTTATTTAGTTAGTATCACATTTGTCTCAACTTTGTTATAATTAGTCAATGTTAAAAGGAGGATAATTTTTGGATTACTTGGTAAAAAAACATTTTTAATTGTTTTAATTGTGAGCTTAATGTAAATCCCTTAGTGAAATCCCATCCTCCTGGTGGAGGACTTGATGATGGATTAATGCAAAAATAATAGAAACTGGTTTTAATGTGTGATCATGACAATTGACTAAGAGTCCAATTTCAATTTTGTAAGAATGATAAGGGTTCTGGAGTTGTCATTTAAATTGGTTCCAAGGTTTCTTTTATAGGTAAGTGAATGAAAGAAGGCAGAAGGAAGAGAAGCTGGTATGCAGGGCTGAAGATGGATGACCCTAAGTGACCAGAGGACTTCTTCACATCTGGACAGCAGTGTGAGAAGAGACTTTTGGACTTTGGAAGGACGATTGTTTGTTATTGTTTTCTTTTGTACTCATAAAGGGGACTGCCCCCTTGTATGTTGTCAGTGCGTTAGAATTAAGAAAAGTGGGGAAACTTCAAAAGGTATAAAAAAAATAAAGGAGGGATTTGTGAGGGATAGTGAAGTTTCCCCATTCTGAAAAATCAAATCTAGAATGGCTTCAGTATTCACTAGGCCTACATTTAGAGGTCACCTGACCTTCCAGGAATCTGGGACTTAGAGCAATGGAGACCCTTCCCAGTGCCACCAAATAAGGTTACTGCTTTCCTGGCCTTGCATTGGACACCCACATGTTTCCGGGTCCTTTGTCTCAAAGACAGATTCCTGCTCTTAGGTTGTGGGCCAGCCTCCTTACCAATGAGAGTGAAGACCAGTTGGGGGGTTGGTTCTACATTAGAAGGTTGTATAACCATGGGCTGGCTTCTACCTGTTGCTCTCTCCCTGCAGATGCCACATGAGCAAAAGGGGTAGAGTCCTTTCTCATGAGAAAGAACAAAGACCTTTTCTGACCTCATTCAGACTCTGAACTTTTCATCTCACACAGTTGGCACTAAATCATGGATAGCTTCAAATGCCAGGCTGAAGAGTTGGTATTTTGTCTTAGAGGCAATAGGGAGCCAGTGAAGAATTTTGAGCAGTACAGTAACACGATCAGAAATATGCTTTTGGAAGATTATTTTGGTAGCTGTGTGGATGATGAATTGAAGAGAGATAAAGTGAAAACAAGAAAAATACAGAGATATAATGTAGTGCAATGGAAAGAATGTTGAACTGGAGCTAGTCAAATACTGGCTCCGACCGTTGTGTGACTGGGCAAGTCCGAGTCATTTTATTCTTCTATAAGATCAGGGCAATATTTGTACTATTTACTGAAGTGGAAAATATTTGAATGAAATTCATTCTTTGGAGAAGGATAAAATAACTTTATTTGGAATTACATTCTATCTGACAACAAGTTTCAGGATTCTTTTTACAATGTCAATAGCAACCACAGTGTAGTAGGAAAGACTCCTGGATTCTGACTCAGATTACCTGGGTTTGAATAGAGGCTTTATCACATAGTACATGAGTGATCTTAAGAATTTGGGCCTCATTTGCTTCCTCTGTAAAATGAGAGGCTTAGACTAGAAGATCTCTAGGATTCTTTCCAAATGAAAATTCTACAATCTTTTGACATAGCTATACATTCATTCTGTCTGATTCCAGAGGATAAGACCAAGATGCAAAAAGGCAAATGGATGCTTAAAATAAAAAACATTTTTGTATCACTACCAGTTAGAGCTATCCAAAATTGGAAATAACTGTCTTGGAGGGTGTTCGGTTGAAGAACCCTAGTTCTTCAAACAAAGGTGGACTGACCAATGTCAGGTATATTGGAGAGAAGACAACCTAAATTGGACTAAATGGCCACTGAGGTCCCTTCTAAATGTGAGATTCTAGAACTTTGTAGTTCCTTTTGATCCTATTCTTTTTGCCTACCATGTGGCCTCCAAGGACTGAGCTTGAAAAGAGGGAATTGGGAAGGAAAGGTCAGCCAGAAGGTAGTTGTAGACATTGGAGAAAGTAGTCTATTCAGCAATTCCCCACTCAGTTAAATTCTATTACAATGGAAATCTGAAAGGTCAGAAATTTCCAGTGGTCAATATAAAGTAATGCTGGAAAATTAAGTTGAACCCAAATTGTGAAGAGCTTTAGAGGCTGACTCTGAGTCTGAAGAGGTTGTATTTTATCTTAGAGGTAATAGGGAGTTTGTATTTTGAGCATGGGAAATTCTATGACACCAAAAATATTGGGATAGTTCTTTTGAGATTGTTGTCATAGAACAGCATGGGTCGTGACCACTTTGGGGGTTGAACGGCTCTTTCACAGGGGTCGCCTAAGACCATTGGAAAACATGTATTTTTGATAGTCTTAGGAACTGAGACACTGCTCCTCTATACTTCTCCAGGCAGGCCCACCCATATGCAGATATGCCCACATACAAGTATTAAAGGGTCGTGGCATTAGGAAGGTTGAGAACCACTGTCAAAAAATATATGCTCAGCTGCTTTGTTCATTATCAGAAATAGGCACAGATGCCTGCAGTGTCAGAGCTGGAGGGGACCTCATTTCACAGATGAGGACACTGAGTCAACAGGCTCATTCTGTTGATAAAGTTGTTTTTCTTTTAAGACAAGTCGAGTTTACTTTCTGAAATTCATGTTTCTATATTAAGGTCTATGATGCTTTCATAGATAGATAGATAGATAGATAGAAACAGATATAGAATATATTATGTGAGACATCATTGATGTGTTGATTGGTTTTACTTTTTCTTTTTTAATCATTGTTGCAAGGCACAGATCACTGCAAAGGAGAGAAGAAGGGATATATTTGGGATTAAAATGATATAAAGTCAAAGGATATTAATAAAATAATTATGAAAAGAACACATGGGCCATTTTGATTAGGTCAGGATAATATTCAGTATGAAATGATTTTTCATTCCATTGTTGTCTTAGAAAGACTTGATAGCTAAGACACTAAGAAGTGATGATGATTGATTCTAATACCTTTCATTTGTAGAAATTTTTTAAAAAATGATTTCTTTATATTGCCTACATTTCCCCCCCATAATCTTTTCCCTCTGCCTTCCACAAAGCCATTTAGTACAGAAAATAAAAATTTTTAAGAAGAAAGAAGTGAAAAAATTACAAAACCAATTAACACATTGAAAAAAAATCTCATATTATAAGCCACATTCCCTGGGCTAAGTGAGGCTCATGAGCAAAATTTTCAGCAAATGCTGGCTCAATGTGACCTAGGCAAGCCACCTGACATATTATATTATGGAATGACACAGAGTCTTGCAAAATTTAAGTTAATTTTTTACTGTTTTTCAGTAAAGGTAAATAGTTTCTAAGAACATTGTTAGAAGGTAGTATTTGGCACAAATCTAAGGTACTATCAGAACATCTTAGATTTGTGCCAGGAAAAGTAACAAGAAGAAAACCTATGGAATGTTGGGAGCAGATTATCTATGGCAATGAGAAGAGATGGACAAGAAAATCCCACAGATTAAAAATCATGGAAGGGCCATGATCTACTCCAGTGGATAGAGCAATCACACTGATGAGATCACAAATCGATTAACAAATGAAAGTGCAAGTACCAATCAATCAACAAGCATTAATTGATTGTAGCTACTATATGACAGATACTATGTTAGATATACAACTTAAAAGAATAAAATCCTCCTTATGCCCAAGAAATGTGCATTTTACTGGGGTAGGGGAAACAACAAGATCATGAACATTTACAGCATTAGTATAAAAAGAATAAATATAAATAGATAAAAAGGTAGTTAGGAAGGGAGGGCAATGAGGGATGATATAGAAAGTTGTACATGAATTGTGTCTGGATGAAGAAAAGGGGCTCAGGGAAGAGGGAGCGAGGAAACAGAGCGTTCTAGGCTTGAAGGAGAGCCAATGCAAAGGAACAGAAATAGGAGATGGAGTCTTATAGGGAAGGAACAGAGAAAAGACCAATTTGGCTAGATTGTAGCATGTGGGATAGAGGTAGATTGTGAAGGGCTTTAAAAGCTAAGCAAATTTATATTTTATTCTAGAGATGATAGGGAGCCAGTGGAGTTTAAAGATAAAAGGAATTATTTGTTCAGATTTATAGTTAAGGAAAATCACTTTTGGTGCCTTATATGTGTAAGAAAGAGTGGAGTGAGGAGAGATGTGAGGGGGGAGACTAATCAGGAGACTAGAGCAGTTACTCTAAGAGAAAGTGATAGGACCTGAAATAAGATGGCGGTCATGTGAGTAGAGAGGTATGGGAGATTCCAGGAAAGACAAGCAAGTTTGTAATACTTTCTGTGGGCAATGAGACTAGAAAGCAACTAGGGAATAAGTAAAGATTAGGAAAGTTAACTTGCTGTAATGGAAGCGCATTTGAATTAGGATAGCATGAATTTATCATGTCCCCAGTCAGAATGGTGGGGTGACTTCCCCCAGCATTATTCAGCATCACATGAGTAGGAGCAGAGGAAAAAGATAATGAGACTAATTGAGGACTGATGTTTGACAAGAAATGAGTGGTGATAACACAACAGGAAATACATTCAAGAGAAATGTTGAAATGATTATCTACATGACCAAACCTGGAAAAGAAATTATCCCAACACTCAGGGACTTACTTACCTTTACAATTTTGTACATATTAAAAGGAGGAGAAATATTTCAAGTCTGAAAACTCTAAAACCTAAATTTTAATAATTCCCAAAGCTATTCTATATTATGCTGTTCAAAGACTGAATTGTGGTGGGGCCAACATTATAGGATTAGAGTACATTGGCTAATATGCAAATTACCGGACGATGTCAATGAGAAGTATAAGGGCAGAAGTCTCTGCTTAGAAAGTCCTGATTCCAATTTGATCCCAGTTATACCTTTATCCTGAGACCACATGATATGTGGGGATAGGTGCCCTTATCCTAGGGACCCTAGGGATCTGGACCATTTTTCCATGATCAGGTCCTACTTTTACCATTTCCTTTGTCAACACCAGTTTTTTTCCAGGTTCTGTGAGCTCAAAACAGTCCAGGATCCTTGGAGAAAATGCTGCTCAGGCAGGAAGGTGATAAATATTCTGTATCAGCTATAGGGGTTCAGTTCCTAATTTTTTTTAAACCATTAATAATCCTTTGCAACATCAGAACAAGAGCTAAATTTGATAAATAGTCTAATGCCCCACCTTGTTTTCCTAAGGTTTACTTCCTAATAAAATATTTGAGAACTTAGTCTACTAGAAGCGAGCTCTATTATAAGATTCCATCTGAATTTTTCTTAGAAAATCTTACTAAGCAGTCCCTCTTTCTAAATTTCAAATAGACCAAGGCAGCAGAAGAGGTTTGTTTCCTTTTTCTTACCTTCTGTGGAATTTGGGCAAGAGCTGCAGCAATCAGGTTACTCTTTTCTTCAGTTAGGGTTTTGACCATTGTCCCAATAGAAAATACCACAATACCATGTTGCCCAGAGCTCCGGACAAATTTTTCCATTTCCTAAAAAGAACAGATTTATTATCTATCAGATGGAGAAGAACAGCATAAAAAAAAGAGAGAATTATAAACAAGACTAGGCGGCGGAGCCAAGATGGCGGCGTAGAAGCAGCAACATATCGCAGCTCTCACATAGTCACCCCAAAATACCCATAAAATAGGACTCTAATCCTGGAACTCCAAAACGCACACAAAGATACTTCCCACTAAAGTCAGCTCGGCT
>JAQQSU010014095.1:0-11500 GCA_028627135.1 Pseudochirops cupreus | reverse complement strand
ATATTCCGGAGATCAAGGGAGCTTGGATTAAAACCAAGAATCACCTACCCAGCAAAATTGAGCATCATATTCCAGGGGAAAATATGGTCATTCAATGAGGTGGAGGACTTTCAAACATTCCTGCTGAAAAACCAGAACTGAAGAAGTTTGACACTGAAGGATAGTAGACTGAGGGATAGTAGATAAAATGTATGAGAAAAGTCAAGGAAAGACTTTCTTAAGATCGGGAAGAACTGAGATTATTTGCATACAAATGAGAAGCAGCCTTTGGAGGGAAAGAGATTGAAAAGCCAAAGATAGAGGATGACTGGTGAGGCACAGGTCTGGAGGAGTGTTTCACAGATGAACACATGGGAGGCACTGGAGTTTGTGGACCCCAGCCTCTAACAGGTTCACTCTTGATCTGGTCAGACAGGAAGGCAGCTTCAGAGGGGTTACTAATCTTAATTTATTCTAGTCTAGTCTTCTCATAAAGGTTGCTAATAATGGGAGCACCAGCTTCTACTGCATTCCCTAATCACTGTTCTCACAGGGACTGGCATGAAGGAGGGGGGGGCAACTACCCCTATGTCTCAAAGAGGTCAATCAAGACAGACACAGCGATCAGTACGTGAACCCCCTAAATCCCCTCAAGTCTCAATGGAGGCTAGTTGATGCAGGTCCATGCATTCTTCTATGCATTTACCCAAATTCCAGATGGGCTCTCTCATGGGTTCCCCTATGGATTCCCCATGGTTTGCCCACTTGCTTCTTAGGGCAACAAAGAAGGCATCTTGCCAACGTTAACTTCACACAGTTAACTTTAGCAATATTGTCATCTGCACAGGCACAGTAAATATCACATCATGTCACCCCATATCTCACGATGCAGCCTCAGTAGGACTGTCTATCACTGTGATTCTAGAAATTAATATCTAGGATCCTTGGGGCTATTCTGGGAGTTATCTAACAAATGGATACTAGACATTGCCATTGCCATGGATCCTGAGAAACTAAACTCTAAAAAGGATAACAAAATTCTTCTTACTTACAAGGAGGTAGGAGGAAATGTGCTAAAGAGTACACAGAGGGATGAGCCTTAATGAAGACTAGGGATCCTTGTTCTACAGTCTGGATTACCTGCTGAGATTACCTTCCATCTACTATCTAGTTATGTACATAGTTATTCACATAACTCTCCCATTAACATGTGAGTTACTTCAGGGCAGGGCCATTTTTGCCTTTCTTTGTATAGCCTTATGAGACTCTGGGGGTCCCCATCCTAACTCACACTCACACTGAGAGATCTGGTTCCCTTTAGAGCCAAGTTAGCTATATCTACTCTCAGGATTCTGGAGGTAACTCTGAGAGGTTGGAAGTGATTCTGATGCTATCAACTTGAGCTTCTATTCTGATGTGTTCTTCCCAATATCAATTGGCAATTATAAGTAGTACCTGGGCATCTAGGAGGCACAGTGGATAGAACACTAGGCTGGGGAATCAGGAAGACTAGTTTTCCTGAATTCAAATTCAGCCTTAGACACTTACTAGCTGTGTGACCCTGGGCAAGTCACTTAACCCCACTTGCCTTGGTTCTACATCTGTAAAATGAGCTGTAAAATGAGAAGGAGATGGCAAACCACTCCAATATCTTTGCCTGGAAAACCCCAAATGGGGTCACAACAAGTCAGACATGACGGAAACAACTGAACGATTTAAATAGTACTTATGGTATATCATTAACTGACCTAATGATTAGTGCCCCAACATCAAAAAATCAATCAATATCCATTAGATTTTACATAGAGATTTTTACTGAGAAGATATAACATGAAGAGAAGTTCTTCCCAACACAAAGTGTGTTATTCTCCCTTATGCTACCTTGGTCGGGGATAGTGGGATTAAACTTAATATAGTTGCTACAAAGTATTGCTCCACCAAGTTCACTTAGGAATGTAATAGAGTCAGTGAAGAAATCTCTCTAGAAAACATCTCAACTGCTGTGTCTGATTTGCTGCTATGCTTTATCAAGCAGGTCACTCCTTCCTGAGCTTGGCTGCTGGAAAATTCTGAAACTTCCACTCCTGAACCTTTGACTGCTTGCTCTCCCTGCCTTTCAAACTTCACAAGCCTGCAGCCATCTATAATACTCCTTTACCTAAGAGTAGGGGAGAAAAGACATAAAACATACAGAAGCAACTGCAGATCCATGTGTTTATGGTTTCATGATAATTCAGATGGGGTGGAGACAATAGGTTGGTGGTACAAGCACTCTGTGTGTGTGTGTGCACTCATGTGCCTCTGTGTCTTTGTCTCTTTCTGTATCTCTGTCTCTGTCTCTCTCTGTCTCTGTCTCTTTCCCTCTCTGTCTCTGTATCTGTCTCTTCTCTTCTCTCTCTCTTTCTCTCACTCTCGCTCTCTGGCTTTGAATCTGAATCTGTCTCTGTCTCTGTCTCTTTGTCTTTCTATCTATTTCTCTGACTCTGTATCTCTCTCTCTCTCTCTCTCTCTCTCTCTCTCTCTCTCTCTCTCTCTCTCTCTCTGTCTCTCTTTCCTCTCCTCTCCTCTCCTCTCCTCTCCTCTCCTCTTTTCTCCTCTCCTCTCCTCTCCTTTCCCCTCCACTCCTCTGATTACCACAGTTCTTGCTTACACCCAGAAGTCAATCTGTGACCAGGGAAGTCTTTTGTATACACAATCAATTTGAATTCAACAGCCAATCAAAGAGGCCCTTTCTTCATCATAGTAAGCTATGAAATAGCCTGAGAGTATCTATGGATAGTTTGAAGTCCATGTGGGGAACTGTATCAGGTCAAGTTTACTCCACATGTTCCTGAGGACTAGGTTCCCATTGTTCAGATCTCACATTACATTTTCTTCCCTAGTGCTTAGCACAATGTCTGGCACATAGTAAGTAAGTAATAAATGCTTGTTGACCAATTGACTGACAGTCTGGCCCCCACCCATCTCTATTTCCTTACACACAATATACTTTGGTCTCCATTCTCTTCCCTTTATACAGCTCTCACTCTCGCATATCATGCCAAATGCTGTTCTTCTTCACCTCTACCTTGTAGAACCCTTAGGTTTCTTTGAAGCATAGCTTAGGTGCCATCTCCTACAGGGGATACTTCTCTTTTTTGTAGTATTATTTTTCAACAACATGTAAAGATAATTTTTAACAGTCATTTTTTAATAAAATTTTGAGTTTCAAATATTCTCCCTTCCTCCCTTCCCTCCCACCTCCCTAAGATGGTAAGCAATTAGATATAGGATATATGTGCAATCATGTAACACATATTTCCGTATTTGTCATGTGAAAGAAGAAAATTTGCAAAAAAATTACAGTTTGCAAAAGGAAATAACAAAAAATGAAATGAATATATGCTTTGATCTTGACTCAGATTCCCATCAGTTCTTCCTCTGGATGTAGACAGTATTTTTCATCATGAGTCTTTTGGAATTGTCTTAGATCATTATATTGCTGAGAAGAGCTGAGTCTATCATAATTGATCATCACACAACATTGCTGTTACTGGGTAACATTTTCTCTTGGTTCTATTCACTTCACTCAGCATCACAGCAAGCCAGTCTTTCCAGGTTTTTCTGAAATCTGTCTAATGGTCCATTCTTAGTACAACAGTATTCTATTACATTCATATACCACAACTTGTTCAGCCATTCCCCAATTGATAGGCATCTCCTCAATTTCCAATCCTTTGCCACCACAAAAAGAGTTGCTGCAAATATTTTGTTGTGTGTAGGTCTTTTTCTCTTTTTTTATGATCTCTTTGGGATGCAGACCTAGCAGTGGTATTGCTGGATCAAAGAGTATATATAGTTTGATTGCTCTCCAGAATGGTTGAATCAGTTCACAACTCCACCAACAATGCCTTACTGTTCCAATTTTCCCACATCCTCTCTAACATTTATCATTTTCCAGCATATTAACTCATCTTATGGGTTTGAAGTGGTACCTGAAAGTCGTTTTAATGTGCATTTCTTTGATTAATAGTGATTTAGAACATATTTTTGACTATAAATAGCTTTGCTTTCATTATCTGAAAACTGCCTGTGCATATTCTTTGACCATTTATCAACTGAGGAATGACTTGTATTTTTATAAATTTGACTCAGTTCTCTATATATTTGAGAAATGAGGCCTTTATCAGAGACACTTGATGGAAAAATTGTTTCCCAACTTTCCAACTTCCTTCCAATCTTGCTTGCATTGGTTTTGTTTATATACAACTTTTTAAATTTAATATAATCAAAATTATCCATTTTATATCTCATAATGCTCTCTATCTCTTATTTGGTCATAAATTCTTCCCTTGGGAAATTTTTCTTACATTCTCAGTTTTTTTGTATTCTTCCTTTATTAAAATATTCTGTATTTCTTTTATTTGTATGTATTTATATGTGTGTATATATTGTCTTCTCCCAGTAGAATGTAAGCCCCTTGAGAACAAGTGCTGTTTTGTTTCTGTATTTGTTTTCTCATAGCCAGTGCTCAATAAGTATTTTTTAATTAATTTGAATTTTTACTCTGTCGCCAGAGTGAAGGAGGAGATCAGGGATGAGAATACAGAGAAGTTTTGAGGAATAGGGAAGAAATTGAGGAAGGTCACTTCAAATGGTCTCAAGGGAAAGAAAAGACCAAACCATCTATTCTTATGGGCATGGCTGGGAATTCAGGAAGGAAGCGAGGACTCCAAAAGTTGTTGTGTCAATAAGATGGGAAATTAATGAGAACAGTTTAAAAGGTTTAGAGAGAAGCAGCAAATGCCCAGCTTTTTATGTGTGCTATACAACTATAGTAAATGAAATCGGTTCAATTTTGTGGCTTTCCTTTGGCGACGTTCAGTATTCTGAGAACAGGAATGGTAAAAATCATTGCCTGCATGTTGCCAGTTCCTAAGTCCAGTTGTGTTAGTATATGCAAAATTCAATTCAATATACATGTATTGTGCCTGTAATATGCCAGGCCCTGTGCTAGGCGCTGAAGACACAAGGATAAAAATAAACAGTCCCTGTCTTCAAGGTGCTCGCAGGAAATAAGCAGTGACATAGCACCTGCTATCCGGTATTATCTTATGTGATCATCAAAACCACCCTGCAAGATAGGCATGATTATTTTCCTCATTTTACAGTCAAGGAAAACAGGTGAAGTGATTTACACAGTGTCAGATGGCTAGTAAGTTTCTGAAGTTAAATTTGAACTCAGATCTTCCTGATTCCAGGAAGATAGAGCCAGAACTCTATCTACTATACCACATAACTGCTGATGGTCAGATGACAACTATCCCTAGTGAGTTCAAGTCACTTAAACATTGCAGAACCACAACCAGTAATCACTGAAAGAAATTAGAGGACAAACAATTAGTTAATAATCATTTATTGAAAGCACTATGTGCCAGGTGTTGTGCTAAGCAGTGAAACTGAAACAGCCCCTGCCCTCAAGGAGCTTACATTCTAGTCAGGATAAGATCATGTATATGTATGTCTCTGTATGTGTATGTAAATATGTGCATATATAATGAATACTAATGGTTGGGGGAGGGGAAGTAATAGCATGAAGGGGACAGAAGGGACAGGAAAAGTTCCCGGTAGAAGCTCAGGTCCATAAATACAAAGCTATTCAAAACAAACACAGATTAGTTTTTGCTTTTGAGGGGAAGGGGTAAAGAGTATGGCACTAATAGCTAAGGGAATGAGGAAAACCTTCTTATAGGAAGTGATCATTGAGCTGAGCCTTGTAGAAAGCTCTAGCTTCCAAGAGGTAGGAGGTAAGAAGAAAGAGCCTTCCTAGACGTAGGTGAAAACCAGGGCAAATGCACGGAGGCAGATATGGAAGGCCCTATGTTGGGATGAGCAAGCAAGCCAGTTTGGCTGGAATATAGAGTGAAATGCAGGAAGATAATATGTAATCAGCTTGCAAGGATAGATGGGAGCCAGATTGTGAAGGTTTTAAATGCCAAATTTTATCTCAGAGGCAACAAAAGCTGCTGAAGCTTCTTGAGCTAGAGAGTAAGAGGGAAATCCTTTATCACTCCAGAACCATGGCTGATGAAATGTCATGACAGTTGACACAATTTTAGGGAGTACCGTGTTTCTCCAAAGGTTTATTCATGGACATGTCAAAGAGGAGGGCCCTGATTCCTCTCTTCTTTCTTCAGTCAGAGTGTCCACACCACCCTTCCAGTCTGGAAGGAAAGCATCACTTTCCGACAAGGTACAAACATTTAGCTTTTGCTCACTCTAGTGAAATTTCAGACTATTTGGTTCTCGCTCTGATTATTGTGCTCTCAGGTAAATTAAATGTCAGAGTGAGAGATGGCTTCACCCTGTTCCAGAGCTGGCTTTCCTCATTCCTAAGAGGTCAGCAGGGAGCAGTCAGCACAGCAGAGCACAACCTGAGAGGGTACATTTCTATCAAGTTCCAAGCACTGTTGCTGTCACTCATTCTGGCTTGGAGGTTGTCCCCCGACTCTATGCACCCTGCCCAGCTACAAAGAACAAAATGGTTCACAGATTTCAAAGATGAAGACAAGTCTCAAAAAAGGCCTGGTGACAGCAGGGAGGACTTTGCTTTCCTGCTTCCTGCAATCCCACCAAACCCAGTTAACCACTGAGGGTAAAAAAAAGTACTTTCCAAAAAATTAATGTATGATATAAAAATACTGAGGGTGATCAGGTCACCTTCTCTGTGCTCTGAGGATAAAGAAGGAGTGGCAACCCCACTGATCAGCAAAAGTAAAATGGAAGAAAAGGAAACAGAATAAAGACTCTATAACAACGAGGCAGCACGGTGCATGGGGATTTGTAGAGCAGTGGATTTGGAGTCAGTGGCTCCAGGTTCAAATCCCATCTAAACCAGTTACCGGCTGGGAAATGGCAATTGGCCTCTCTGAACCCCAGGTTTATTATTTGTGAGATAATGG
The DNA here is from genome assembly GCA_028627135.1 of Pseudochirops cupreus. Classification (NCBI taxonomy): domain Eukaryota; kingdom Metazoa; phylum Chordata; class Mammalia; order Diprotodontia; family Pseudocheiridae; genus Pseudochirops; species Pseudochirops cupreus. The sequence continues at coordinate 4,580 of JAQQSU010014095.1, read as the reverse complement.
GGCTGAATGATGGCCTCTGGGGTCCCTTCAAGCTCTGGCTCTGATCCTGTGATCCCTTATACAGAATCCCTGGTGTACTCCTGCTCCTCACTCTTTCCACCCCTCACACCACCTCAAAAAGTTGCCTGCCAAGTAGGGCAATCTTACAACTGGCACCCCATTGCTATCCAAATTGTACACCTGAACATACCAGCCCCACTGAAGTTGGAACTTAGTTTGGGCCTGTTAGTGAACCAGGAGAAGCCAGGATTTCTTTGTGTGGGCAGGGGCTCAGATCACCTCCAGGTGTGTGAGAGAGATTAGTCCACCCACGGAATATAAATAGAGCAGTACATCAGTCCTCCTCATTGCCTCCTTCTTCAACCCCATCCTCTTGGACTGTGTATTAGAGGGTGCAGATATATCACCTGGGAAGTTTTCCAGGCTCATTTTTTAAGAAAGTCAGGTATTCAGCATAATGTGGTCTGCCTGGAGCAAGGTTCTTTGGTTTGTCACACTGCCATAAGCAGCAGCCGAGTGGATGTGCCCTCTGAGTACATGCTGAGAGGGGAGGGCAGCTCACAGTGAGTGACAATATGCTCCCGGCCCTGGCATGAGGCTGGAAGGCTTGCCTGGGTCACTTTCTAACCTGGATCTCCTTCATGGCTCATTACATGGTGTCAATAGTTTGAAATAAAGTGAATTAGAAATAAGTAATGATCCCTCACTTGGAAACTCTCTTGGGAGTGAGGGTGAGAGGGGAAAGTATATATATTTAACAATACCATCTTTGGATTTGCCCGCTTACTGAGGGAAAGGATGTTGGAGCTCTAGCAAGCAAATAGGACAGGAACTCTCATAAATACTCATTTAAAGCATGGCCCGTTCTGGGATCTCTGGAAGACAGAAAGAGGTCCCTGCCTTTCCTAAATTAGTCTTTATAGGCTATAGTTTGTCCTTAGGATATGTGTCCTTAGCACAGACATTGAAAACACTGGGGAAAGCAGGGTAGCTAAACCCAAACACAGGTCATTGACTCTTAGAATTTCAGAACCAGAAGGGGCCTTAGAGTTCATCTAGTCCAGATGCCTTATTTTATAGAGGAGGAAATGGGGCCACGTAGAGGTTTAGCAAAATGCGAAGAGTACTGGACTTGGACTCTGGAAGATCTGAGTTCAAATCTTGCCTCAGACACTTTCCAGGTAACCCTGGGCAACTCATCTAACCTCTCAGCCTCAGTTTCTTCAGTCATAAAACAGGTTTAATAAGAATATCTATTTCTATGGGTTATTTTGAGAACCAAAGGAGATTTCATATACTCACATATATGCATATATAAAAACATGTGATAATATCATATGTATATTTTAGCTATGTGCATACATATACAATCACATGTATAATTGGTATATAATCACATATAGGCATAAATATGTACAAAGTATTTTTTATAACTTAATGTAAATTATTACTGTTGTTGTTGTTACTCAGCCAATTTCTTGTGTGTTGGATGTGTTTCTCTTAAAATCAGAGAACCTGAACGTTTCTACATCAAGGAAGATATTTCAAGGTTTGGGGGATGATCACTCTGTTTTGAAACTGACTTCATTAAAAACTCTTAGTGCAAGGCAATGAGCCATGAAGGAGAGCCATAGCTGGGAATGCAACCAAGTCCCCCTATCACACAAACTGGAGAGACAATCTGGTCCATTGACACTAAAGGAATATACCATTTTTTTTCCTTTTCACTGTGAGCAAAATTAGACTTTTTTGGAGAAAAGATCAGACTCTCAGGGAGAATGATCTTATCAGAATGGACCCAGATCCTTACCAGCTGCTGTTTGTGTTACGGCCATCCTTGGACCAATAAGATAGCACATTGCTGAATCTGAAATGTACCTTGTTCATCACAGGAACTGGTATTTTGGCTAGTCTAGCAATAAGTAGCTTGTTTGAGAAACGGCTTTACTTCATAACAAAGCTCATATGCTTCATTTTCATAATCAGGTTATCCTCAATAACATTTGATTTGAATAATTTTGTGCCCCTCAGAAATATACTTTCCTTTGTTTACCATAATCCTTCTATGCCAGAAAAATACAGTTGATGGATTAAGAAACTTGATAAATATATCAATCAGCAAACATTTACTAGGGTTATTGACCTGCCTTCAAACTATTTTACATTTACTTTTATATAGCTTGTTTTTATGCCCATGTTAGATGAGAACACAGGAGAAAATAAGATAGCAGTAAGGAAGTATTGTCTTATTTTTTTCTTTGTAAACCCCTCTACCCATCCCTCACCCCCTGCCACCATCAGCAGAGTGCCTGCCACAAAGGAAGCACTAAAGTCTTGTTGAATTAAGTTAATAGAATTGAGTATCCACTACGTGCCCAACATAGCTCTAAGACTCTAAGCACTGTGGGCAGGGAGGGGGGGTGTAGGGAGGAATATCAGTGGATTATAAATGTTGTCCTTGTTCTTATTATTCCTTAAGATCTTGTTGAGAAGATAAAATTAGAATAGAGAACAATAAGGTAATTTGTGTAGCTCTGATTATACTAGGAGCCAGAGAAGGATGTGAGAGAAGTGAGAGAAAGCTTCATAGAAGAGGCAGTTTTACTGGGACCTTGAATGATGTCTGAAAATGCTTGTACAAATATTATTTCACTTGATCCTCATAATATCCCTGGAAAGTAGGCACTTATTATTCCCATTTTATCGATGCAGAAACTAAAGTACAGAACAGTAATGTAACTGACATATGGTTACAGAGGTAGTAAATACTGGAGGTTGGATCTGAACCTAGGTCTTCCTGAATCTAAGCACAGTGCCCTATCCACAGTGCCACCTAGCTCCCCCTTAGGCAAGTCACTTGACCTCTCTGGGTCCTAGTTTTATTTTGGTAAGTGAATTGGACTAGATATATAAGGTCTCTTTCAGCTCTAAATCTATAATTCTTTTCAATATTGCACTAACCAGTTAATTTGAAATAGTTAATTTGGAATAGTTCAAATGACAATGTGGCTGACACACAATTTTGCAAAAGCATATCCATCTTGGAAAGTGGGAGTGGGCACCCTTTTATTTAGAAACATGTTTTCAATGAATAAATGTCAACCCAACAATAACAAGTAGTGCTCTGTCCAGGACTCAGTGTTTAAAATTGTCTTCAATGATGTTGGTAATGAATTAAGGTATATTCTTGTTGTTTCCAGTGAAGAGGTAAGAAATAGCCAAGATATTACAGGGAAGGTTAAAAAAAAACTAACAAAATGAAATTTAATCATGATAAGTAACTTCATCATCAGGTACAGGTGACCTCACATTCTTGATGACTAAGGCCAAGAAGGAGTAAGCTCTGATAGGTTATGAGAATGGAACCAGGGGCAAACTCTGTCTCCTACCCAAGAACCAATTTAACTATGTAAGGGGAGGCTTATTACCAGTCAGTTGGTTACTAGGTGATGAATTAGTTGATTATGGTGAGCCACAAAACAATGGAAATTACATAATGGTCCTCACTCTTTTGTGGCCATTTTTATACAATGAGGCTTCTATGGGGAGGGGGCACACAGGGTAATAAGAACCATAGTTTTTACACTATCTTTAAACACTGATTTAACCATTGGTCCCTTAAATAAGACTGTAAGGGGGGGCGGAGCCAAGATGGTGGCGTAGCAGCAGCAACATATCGCAGCTCCCACATAGCCATCCCAAAATACCCATAAAACAGGACACTAAACCAATCCTAGAACTCCAAAACACACACAAAGATACTTCCCACTAAAGTCAGCTCGGCTACGAGGAACCATATTAGCACTGCGAACCTAAACCAGCCTGCCCTGAAGCCGCGGCTGTGCCCAGGGGGCGGCTGGACGGGAGGAGTGGAGGTGCCTCTCAGGTGAGAGGATTAGCAGCAGCTGCGAGTGGGGATTGTGAAAGGGAGAGATAAGCAGTCTGGTGAAAGGCCTCCAGAGCAGAAAAGCTAAAGGCAGAGGTTTTGCACTCGCCTCCACATTGTAGCTTCCCGCCCGTGGCCTGCAGACAGCAGGGGGACTTAGTGATTGTTCTCAGGCCAGTGCTCTCGCATTGAGAGGCCAGATCGCCGTCTTGGGCCTCTGTCTTGGAGTCTTCATTATCCAGTCAGACGGAAGTAATTAGGAAGAGTCCAGCATCTTCCTGAGAGCTACGGCAGCCGGGAGGACCCCAGCGATTTGGGACAGAGCTTTCCCTTCTGGAAGCAGAGTCCCACAGAGATTTTAAAAAAAAAATCACAGTCTGAACAACCATGAGTAAGAATAAGCATAAGAAGCAAAGTAAGAACAGCTCCCAAACCCTTGATTCCTTCTTTGGGGAAAAGAAAGATCATGGGAGAGAGAGGGAGGAGGAGAGCGCAGCCAGAGCACCCCCACCAGGGGACTCCAATAAACATAAAGAATGCCTTAAAGCTAGAGATGAGCTGAAGAAGGACTTTCAAAACCAAATAAGGGAAGTGGAAGAAAAATTGGGAAGAGAAATAAGAACGTTGCAGGAAAATCATGAAAAGAGAGTCAGCAGTATGACTGAAGAAATCAACACCCTAAAAAATAGATTAA
>JAQQSU010014094.1:0-11501 GCA_028627135.1 Pseudochirops cupreus | reverse complement strand
TATTTTACAATGAGAAATGAACAATAAAATTTTAATAATGTAGGTAGGGCTCAATTTACTCTAATCAGTCCTAAGTACATCTAAGAAAAAAAAAATATAAACAAGAAAGACAAATGAGACTGAACATAATTTTTGGGGGAAAAATGTGATAGACCTTTAGTGATTATTGAAAAGAAATAGAAAGGAGTATATGTATTTTCAAATGTTTATGACACTTTTACAAAAATTGATCATGTTTTAGGAAATAAAAAACAAACAAGTGCAAGGAAATAGAAATATTATGCATATTCTTTACTGAACACAGTGGAATAAAATTACATTAAATTAAAGACCACTAAAACAAAGTATCAAAAATCAACTGGGGATTAAATAATTTTTGGTTCAAGACTAAATCACAGAAATGATAGCAAATTTAATTAAAAATGAGGACAACTGTGAACTAGCATTCCAGAATTTTAGAGATGGAGTCAAAGCAGTTCTGAAGGGGAAATTCAGATCTATAAATATTTCATTAATTAGAAAAAGAGAAAGAGTAGTTTAGTGAATTATGAATATAACAAAACAGTCAAAAACTATTTTAAAATCTCAATTAAATAGCAAAAAAACCTTCAAAATTAAAGAAGAATTAACAAAATAGAAAACAAAAAGGCCTTGAATTGAAGAACAAAACTAGGAGCAATTTCTTTTTAAATAAAATAATCAATAAACGTTTATTAAGTTCCTCTCATGTGTTAGGTACTCTGCTAAGTATCAGAGATACAAAAATGGGCAAAACACTGTTTCCTCATGTTGCTTATACTCCAGTGGAAGAGACAACTTAAAAACAAATATAAGTAAAGTAATTTATGTCCAGAACAAATAGGAAATCATTAAATGAGAGATGGCACTAGAATATAAAGGGTTTGGGAAAAGCTTCCTTAAAAAGAAAAAATAAAATATTTAGTTGGGACTTAAAGGAAGCCAAAAAAGTCACTGAAGAGATTTGAAAAGGGAGAATTTTCTAGGAATAGGGCATAAAATATTACTTAATCTAATGAAGAGGAAAAAAGAAAATCAATTTAGCAATATAGAAACTTTTCACATATATATGCCAACAAAATTAAATGAGCATTTACACAAATACAAAATACATAGATTAATAGGACAAGAAATATAGATTAAAAAAAAAAAACATTTTCAAAGGAAGAAATTGAACAAGCCATAAATGAACTTCCAAACAAAGGAACTTCAGGACCAGTTGAATTCAGAAGTCCATTCTGTCAAATATTCAAAGAACAATACATTTAAATATAACATAAATTGTTTGCAAAAATAGCAAAAGGAGGGATCATACTAAATTCCTTCTTTGACATAGATATAGTCTTCATACACAAACCAGAGGACTTGGGTTAAAATCTTAACTCTAAAACTACTCTGTTACTTTAGGCAAGTCATTGAACCTCCCTAGCCCACAATTTTCTCAAACATAGGTTAAGGAGTCAGAGTATGCCTCCGATATCCTTTCCAGCTCTAAATCTGTGAAGCCCACTATAATATACCTGAGAAGTGATCAGTCAGCTTTTTCTTTAACCCCTCCAGTGAAATATTATTTAGTTCTTTTTTGATTTTTAAGAATGTTTTTGCACAGAAAAGAATTCATAGCATCAGTGAGTAAACTCATAAAAAGCTTGACTTTTTTTTCAGAAAAACAACAACAGGGATCTGTCTTGTACTAAAATTGTTGCCAGGTGTTCCAAGACATTATGATGTCTCTTTTTCTCTATATATCTATATGTCTATATAAAAGAATGTTTATAATATAACCTTACTGGGGCTGTCCATTAATAACTGGCTTTTCTTTATTATTCTTCACACATTTAAGTCTTTCTGTGAAGTGTCAGGAAGAAAAGCTAACTCCTGAGATGGCTCTCAAAGGAAGGATCAGAAAGCTCCAGTGATATGGTGCTTATTAGGAGGATGGCAGAGTCCCTAAAATATGCTGCCACAAAGAGATCAGAATCGATGAGCAACTAATGATGGGGACTGAGAATAGGAGAGAAAGAGGGTGGAGGACTGAGAAATATTAAGCAAAAGATAGATAGATTGTGTGAGCACAAAGGGAATGGAATGTTTCCCAAAATAAATGAGAACAGATAGTGAAGTGATAATAAAGACCAGCAACAGTCATTGGACTCAAAATTATGATTATTATACACACCGGTGCATATTCTGCTGCCTGCACATTGGTAAGACTTCAATTAACTAGAGGTCAAAGCTGAACTGGGCCCCTAGATGCCTGTGTGAGTTGAAGACTTCCAAGGAGCAGAGCTTAATTGCCAGCAGAGGCTTGCTGCTGTTGCTCATCCTTCATTCTTGAAGAGAACTAATGACATTGGGAGGATGATATTTTGGATCACAAGTTAGGCAGGGCTGTTCAGAGTCATCTGCCTCATTCCTTCCTCCAGAGTCATCTGAATTCAATGGCAAGACATAGGTCAGGAAAACTGGAGAAGGCCCTGGATACACTGGGGAGACCTTGGACTAAATCTTAGGCCTTTCCAAGGTCTTAGTTTGTTGGAGGCAAGAACCATTCACTGATTTAAAGCTAAGTAAGAATTGATGCAAAACATGGCCTAGTTTGCCTATTCAAAAGAATCAGTCTGGGAGGGGAAGACCCTTAGGGTTTCCGGTCAGAGCAGAAACAACTATTATTTATACTTAGATAGATATAAGGTACTGACAATGTTCTTTTCTTTCTGATCAGTTGGGAGATCAAAAACAATGGAAAATATTAGTTTAAAGTATACTGTTTCCAGAACACTGTGTTAAGCTCTGGGAGACAGGGCAAATAAAGAAATGAAATGTGTTCCTGCCCTCAAGTCTAGAAAAGCAAAACTGTAAGCATCCAACTTGCAAGTGTAAAGAATTTTCATGGCACTCAGAATGAAGTCCAATTATTCACATTAAAGAAAAACCCAGGTAAACTGTTAAATAGAATAAACCCTAGGACCCAAAAGGGGGACCTGGAATGAACCACAGTTTATACAGATTGTAAATGCATCTCTTGCCTGAGAAGGGAAATTTTGCAAACTGGAACAGTGTCAGTACTGACATGTTCAAAATCCAGTTGGAAAGAGTGAGATTTCATATAATTTTTGAGCAAAAACAGGAGAAAAGAAAAGAATTTGGGCAGACCCTAGGCAGGAAGACCCAGGAAATGAGGGAAATGAGGAATTCCAAGTGTCAGAGCTGTGGCCCATTGATACACAAATCAGAAGGCATCCTTGGTGATAAGCAGTTGACAGTTCAAGGCTTGGTCACAGACAGCAAGATGAAGAGATGTTTCCAAAAACCATAAAACAGGATTTTTGTCTGAGAGCTCCATAACCAACAGTTAAGTGAATCTCTGAAAAAAAAGGGGGTCTCTTGTAGGTCCATAAACCACCAATGGCTCAGGGTCCTCTTCAGAGCTGCTATGTGCTTAATTGGCTTCAGAGCTGCTGATTTTCTGTAAGTCTAGCTGGGCTTATTCCCTGTCACCACAAAGGATTATTGGTATGTCAAGCAACCTTGGATATCAGAAGTTGTCCTGACTGGCTAGTTGTGATATTCCATCATCTGATTGCCCTGTGAAAAGGGAAGCTCTAGCCTATTTAATCAGTTAGTTTAAGCATTACAGAGCCCATGTTCACAATCATAATTCATTCAGAAACCATGCATTTAGAATGTAATGTTTTTAGAGCATCATGCTAATTACTGGGGGAAATAAAAAGAATAGATAAGAAAGTCTCTGCCCTCATGGAGCTTACTTTCAAGTAGGAAAATCCATATCTACAGATGACAATATTCATAATAATATATAACAAAGAAAAGACTATGTGGAATATTCCTCTCGTGTTTCTCCATCTGGAGAAGGCTCGAAAGCCAGATTCCAGGAGAATTGTGAGAGTATGTAAATAGAAGTGCCTAGGAAAGACTTTTGAGAATGCATAGAAATATTCTTACTGGTTTGGTTCAGTTAAACACATGAAGAAAAGAAGAATGTTTAACTGACTGGGAGACATTAAAAAACTACTAGGAACCAAAGTGTCAGACATTATCTCTTTAACTGGACTCCTGGTGAATCTGGTAGACTCCTTCATTTGACATGTAGTGAGAGACAATGCTGAAAAGGAAAAGACTTGGCTCCTCCCTCCCAAGGCTGAATCATGTCCTGTGAAGACAAACTTTTTTGTGCATTTGATTTTATTTTTTTGCTTGATCTGGTATTTGTTCTTTTTTATTTTGGGTAAAGGAAATTAATCTGGAAACACTGGCCTTTGAAGTATCAAAAGGTTAGAAAAGTAAGTTTCCAGGAGTAGGAGAGTCCAAGTTAATGCTGGGTTTTTCAACCAGCCCATCACCAATGCCCAGAAGAAGTGACCTTCAGCTACTTTGGGATATAGCCAAGAAGTAGATAAGACAAGAACTCATTTGGCAAAGCATTACAGTTGGACATGAACTTGGGCCAAGACTATGTAGGAATTTAGCTAAATTTAAAACCATTCTCCCCAGATATTGAGATGAGATGGGACGAAATATACACTCTAGATGTTGGGAAGATGTTTATACTGTTTCTATTGTTATATTTTTGATGTAACTATTAGCTAATTAATGTGGATAGTTTAAACGAGATGGAAGTGCAAGCAAATGGCATTTATCAGTATGGGTAAAGCATAGCAAATGGGCAACGCAAATTAGTGGCAGTTCAGAAGAGATACTTCCAAAAAATCACCATACAAAAACTCACAGAAGGATTAGGACTTGGGATGTAATTGTAAGGACTATGATCTGCTATGGTGCAAAAGGTGACTTCCATAGAATGTTAGGATTGTAAGGGACCTCAAAGGAGAACTTAATCTAATCCCTTCGTTTGATAGAGGAAGAAAGTGAAGCCAAGAAAGATGAAGTGACTTGTTTAAGGTCAATGAGTTGGTAAGTGAAATTAGAACCTAAGCGGCAGTATGCTGGAACCAACTCCCATTGTCTCAAGAGAAGCAATTGTGACATTTTCTTTGTTAGCATTTATAGCTTTGAAATTGGAAAATGCCAGAAATAAGGCCTTGATTTATTGTTTTGTTGATTTTCTAGCCTCAAGAAGTGATGAGGAGGTCTTCCTGGTCATGTGAGCAAACAATAGTTGACTAGACATTTTCTTTGATGCTCATAACCTCTCAAACCTCTCTGAAACAAAAATTATTAACCAAAGATAAAGCAATCTCAGCTGTTTCCATGGTCTGGACCACCATGAATCCAAATAAGGTAAACCCACCCACCCCAAATTTAAAAAAAAAAACCCACAAAGCCTAGGAACTGATGTTCACCAACCCTGAGCTCACTCAGCCCTCCACTCCTACATCCTATGCTATTGGCTAGCAGACCCAAGGCATAATGCAGCTTATATCAAGACCTACACTTCTACCACATTGTACCCTCTACCTTTCTAGTGCCATTGAGACCCCAGCTTCAGGCTGCAGAAAATTGCTCAGGCCTTGAAAGCCAGCTTGAACATAGGCCTTTAGGAACAAAAGCCTGCCAGGGTCTGCAACCCAGGAGCACAGGTATTGTGAGGCCCTGAACTACCAGTGCCAGCATGCTCTGAACTGTTGGTGCCATGGTAGATAACTAAGGAACAGAGGGGAATGAGACAGGTCACCTTGCATGTGAGGAGCTATGCAATACTTTACTAATCCTGAGGGAAAGAATACAGTTGAGGCTCTCTCTGGTCACCCAAAAGTAAATAGCGGCACAGATCTAGGCTGATTAATTGTGAATTGTAATGTGGGAGAAGAATGAGATGCTTTGAGATCCAGCCCCCAAGGAAAACCTAATCAAAGAGGGAGACAGGAAGGGAGTGATAAAGAAAATAAGGATGTGGGAAAGATTGAAAGTCTCAAAGATTCAGGGAGAAAAAAAATCTCAAAAACCTTGAACATAAACAGATAAATCAGCAAGAAACATAATAACAGAAGGAAATAAGGTCTTCATATCTAGTAAATGAGTTCAGGCATCTCTGAAAAATGAAAGAAGATGATCCACTACTTGATGTGACAGAGGACCTTGTGGGATTTGTGGAGAGCAAGGAGTCCAAAAACACTGTTCTTGAGTGGTTTAAAAGAGAATGGAGAATTATGAAATCAGAATTTATGTCCTGTAGAGCAAAAATAATGAGCACAATTTAAAAAACACTTTAATCTGCAATGGTCTTACCAAAGACACAAAAAAGAGAGCAACAGATTATGAATGCAAAAACACAGAAGTGAAGGATAACCTAGAAGAAGAAAAGCAAAAAAAAAAAAAGAAAAGAAGAAAAAAGAAAAACAACCCAAAACATTAAAAGAAAACATGTTCACTATGCAAACAAAACATGTATCTCAAAGACAGGAGGCACAGAGACAACCAACCTTAGATCTTTGGTCTCCCAGAATATGACGGGACTAAAAAAAAACAAAACAAAAACTTAATACCATAATGAAAAAAAAATGTAAGAGAGTTGCCCAGAATGTTTCAACATAGAAAATGAAATTCCAATGGAAAGAATTCACAAATTGCCTCCAGAAACAAAAGAAAAAAGGCTATAAACTCTAAGACACATAGTGGTTAAATTTAACAATTCAATTTAGAAACCGTAAATTCTGCAAGCCATCAGGAGAAAAACCACAAAGACAAAGGAAAGGCTATTTGAATAAAACAACATGATTACACATCGATTTACAGAAAGGAGGATGGAATGGAAAAAATACTTTCTGAAGAGCATTGGAGGTCAGAATGCAGCCCAATGTAACCTATCCTGCAAATCTGAACATAACTATATATGACAAAGGACAGACATTCAAAAACAAAGAGGAGCTTGAAACTTAAAAAAAATACAGTTGAAGAGATTATTTGCTTTTTGAATACTCCAAAGAACAGAATTGCACGAAAAGTGAAGAAATACAGATAGCAGCAGCAACAGAGTAACAACAGAAAAAACCAGGAAGAGACTTCCTCACATACAAGGAGACAGGGGTGAAGGCAAAAATTTGGTAGCTATAACAATGAAGAGGGTAGACAAGGGACATTATGGAGAGAATCCAACAATACCCTGCCTACAGGTGAATGCTTCTTTTGTGGAACTACATTACAACATGGAAGGAGATATGAAAGGGGGAGCAGAGAGATAGAGAAGAATGAATGATTTACCAGGGTCAGATCAAATGCTAGCAATGAGGAGAGAGTGATCTTCGTGGTCATAGAAAGAGAAGAGCCTATAGAGGAGTGGTTGAAGAAGAGGAAGAGAAAGATTGAGAAGGATGGGGGGAATTAGTTCTTACTTTGGAGGTGGGAGTGGGTTCCATTGATGAATGTTCTTATGGGTGAAGAACCTAACACTGGATAAGGACTGGATGATTTAGTGCATGAAAAAGTACTTATTCTGGAAATGGGATGTGTGAGAGTGTGAAACTCTTGGAGGAAACTGACCCCTTCAAGAGTGAGAGAATGTGGACCCAGGGGAAAGATTTCCAGGCAACTCTAGCTAAAAAAAAAATCAATAAGAGAATGGATAGCTCAGTGAGGGGTAAGGAGGAAGAGAAGGAAAGAAGAGGCTTGTTATGAGCACCTTCCTCTTTGATGCCTATAACAATTACCATCCTTCTAAAAGGAGTCATAATAGCAAAGGGGCAAGTATATCCTTCAAGGTAGTAGCAGAAAGGCGGCAGAGCCTAGAATGAATACCTTAGAAGCTTTATTCCTAAAAGAACATGGTCATAAATCTGAGAAGGAGGTTCTGGAGTAAACAGAAAGAGAAGATGTATAATGAAGAGAGCAATGGAAGTCCTTTTAGGAAAGGGGCCCAAATAACAAAATTTTAAAAACTGATGAATAGGACTAGCTGAAGGGGAGAAGAGGAAAGGGAAATGTAGATGATTGAGAGGAAAAAAGAGGGGGAACAAACATATAATTAGAAAAAAGTAGGAGAGAGGAACAAATAAATAAAAACTCTAAAGGGAAAAGGATAGCAAACAACAAAAGGGGATCAGAGGATAGGTGAAGAGAGCCACTGGGAACAGGATCACTACAAAAAAAGATTAAGGTAAAATAATTAAAGGAATATAATACTGTGTTTACAGCAGAAGAGGGAGAAAAATTATACCTTAAAAATAGAGACAGATGGTAGAAAATATAAACCTAACTCTTACAACTTTAAATGTGAATGTATTAAAAATACAATAAAATGAAAGAGAGTGGCAGGTTGGATAAGAAAACAAAATCCTACCATCTGTTGCTTACAAGAAACAGATTTAAAAAAAAGAGACACAACAGGAACATAGGCAAAGGAGCATAAGAATCACAAAATCTATAGAAGGAAATCTCAACCTTTTTGTTTCATAAACCTCTTTGACTGTCTAGTAAAATCTATGGAACCCTCTTGAGAAGAATGTTTTAAAATGCATAAAATAAAATACATAGGGTAATAAAAGAAAATAGTTATATTTAAATATGGTTGTCAGAATATTTAAAAGGCAAGTTTTTTAAAATATAAAGGTCTCTGTAAACATACCTCGGGCTAGGCAACTGTTAGCTATAAACATATAATAAATGCAATTTTTGGAAAAAAAAACAAAGGTATACACAAAATAAAACTGTGGGGCTGGAAAAAATTGCTTTCATTAAATGAATCCAAAAACAATCAAGAGTTGCCCTCATGTTATCAGACAAAGCAAAAAAAAAAAAAAAACAAACAGACAAACCACACGTTAAAAAAACAAAAAGAGGATGAACAAGGAAACTATATTAGGCTCAGAGGAATCAGAACAAACAAGACAATGTCAGTAATAAACTTATATACTCCAAATGTCTGAGCATTCAAATTCATAAAAGAAACATTATCTGAGCTTCAAGAAAGCACATACAGTAAACTGAGTTAAAATGTTAGCCTAATTCCTCATCAGAGATGAGGTGATGGGAATGGGGTGGGAATCATTTCACAAATATACTGCAGGACATGCCTCTATGTTTGCTATTACTAAATATTTGAAGTCAATATCCTTTTAAAAGTTAATCTGAAGTTAAATGATCATATGGTTAAATGGAACTGGAATGATAGTCACTGGGCCCTTCAAATTGGGGGAAAAAAAAAAACTAATTGGAAAGAGTAGAGAACTCCCCAACCCTCCTCTCTGAATACTGGAAAAGCTTATAGAGTGTAAAATGGAACATGTTTGGCCTTGAGATAGAGCAGCAAGAATCAACCAGAGAGAAAAAGAGGGGAGGGGGAGGAGGAGGAGGAAGAGGTAGTGGTGGAGGAGAAGGAGGAGGAAGAGGAGGACAAGGAGGAGGATGAGGAGAATGAAAGTTTCTTGAGGGCAGAGACTGAGAAGATAAGACTAATAGAATTCAAGGTCTGTTAGGGCAAAGAGATTTCATATTCCCAGGGTGTATTAAATGTAGGTAGTAGGCATGTAATAATGCATTTTGGTTGATTGCTTTCAAGTGTCAAAGGACGAGCATGTAGAAGAGGTATATGACTTATTTTCTCTGCCCAAGAGGGCAGAACTAGAAACAACTGGTGGAGGGTACAAAAGAGCATGTTTTGGTTTCATGTTAAAAAACAAACAAAACTTCTAAACAAGTAGAGCTATCTTGAAGAGGATTGGATTGCCTTGGGAAAGAGTAGAGGTCTTCAAGTAAAGGATAATAATACTAGCTAATATTTCTATACAGGCTTTGAGTGTACAGCACTATTTACAAATTACTTTTTATAAATATTCTAATTTGGCCCCTCAAAATTACTCTTTTTTCTTTCTAAAAATTTTAATAATTTGTAATAATTTCTTAAGTGGGTCACACATTTCCCTGCCAGATGACACTGAACTTATTTTATTTTGTTTTTGTATATATTTTTTTAAATTTTTATTTATTTATTTTTAGTTTTCAACATTCATTTCCATAAGATTTTGAATTACAATTTTTTCTCTCCCCATCTTTCCCCTACTCCCCCCACACCAAAATAGCAAGCCTACTGAATACCCTTTCCCCCAATCTGTTCTCTCTCATATTCTTTCCCTTTACCTGCCTAACTTTCTAGTAGAGCAAGATGGGTTTCTCTACCACAGTACCCCTATATTTTATTTCCCAGTTGCATGTAAAAAGACAATTTTTAAACATTTGTTTTTAAAACTTTGAGTTCCAAATTCTTTTCCCATCCTCCCTCCTCAGCCACACCACTGGGAAGATGAGCAATTCGATATAGATTGTACATGTGTAGTTACCCAAATCATTTCCATAGTAGTTATATTATCAAAGACATACTATATTCCCCTCCATCCTATCCCACCCTCCACTTATTCTATTTTCTCCTTCGACCCTATCCCTTTTCCAAAATGTTTGCTTCTAAACTATCCTCTCCCCCAATCTGCCCTCCCTTCTATCCTCCCCCCTCTTATCTCCTACCCCCCTATTTTCCTGTAGGGTAAGATACCCAACTGAGTGTGTACGTTATTCCCTCCTTAGGCCAAATTCAATGAGAATAAGATTGTCCCATTCCCTTTCACCTTCCTTCTCTTCCCCTCCATTGTAACAGTTTTCTCTTGCCTCTTTTATATGAGATAATCTACCCTAATCTATCGCTCCCTTTCTTCTTCTACCAATAAATTCCTCTCACACCTGTTAATTTTATTTTTTACCTATCATCCCTTCATATTCAACTCATCCTGTGTCCTCTAAGTATACATGAACATACAAATGCCCACACTCACATATATATTTACAAACAAATACATCCTCCTATACATACATATATATACACATATATACATGCATACATACATACATATATGATACATACATACATATATTCCTTTCAGCTATCCTAATACTGAGAAAAGTCTTATGAGTTACAATGATCCATGTAGGAATTACAAATTTTTCCATGTAGGAATGTAAAAAGTTCAACTTTAATAAGTTCTTTATGATTTCTTTTTCCTATTTACCTTCTCATGCTTCTCTTGCTTCTTATATTTGAATGTCAAATTTTCTGTTCAGCTCAGGTTTTTTTTGTCAAGAATGACCACGTTTTTCCCTGTAGCATTATACTCAGTTTTGTGGGTAGGTAGGTGATTCTTGGTTTTAGTCCTAGCTCCTTTGACCTCTGGAATATCATATCCAAGCCCTTTGATCCCTTAATGTAGTTATTATTGTGTTATCCTGATTGTGTTTCCACAGTACTCAAATTGTTTCTTCCTGACTTCTTGCAGTATTTTCTCCTTGACCTGGGAACTCTGGAACCTGTCTATAATATTCCTAGGAGTATTCTTTTTGGGATCTTTTTCAAGAGGTGATCAGTGAATTCTTTCCATTTCTATTTTTCCCTGTGGTTCTAGAATATCAGGGGAATTTTGCTTGATATTTTCTTGAAAGATGGTGTCTAGACTTTTTTTTTTTACTAAGAACCAGAGTGATTTTTATTCCATGAATTAACCCATTTATTATTGGCCTATGGG
>JAQQSU010014093.1:0-11501 GCA_028627135.1 Pseudochirops cupreus | reverse complement strand
ATACATATACATGTACTTTATTTGTATCCACAAATCTGATCCTGACAATTATTTAATGAGGATCATATTGTTATTCTGAAATGTAATAATGTATAATGAAAGTATTATGATTCCCATTTTGAAGAAATGAATACTCAGAGAACTTAAGCAACTTGCCTGAGATTACTCAGCTTGTAACATTACAGTTTTAGAGCTGGAAAGTACCTTAGAGGTCATTGAATATAAGTCCTCTTTCTGAAAATGAGGAATCTGAGGTACACCAAAGTTAAGTCACGTGTCCAGGTTCATGCAGCTAGTAATTTTCTAGGCTAGGATTTGAAATCCAGCTTTTCTTCACTCAAGTCCATTGCTCTATTTACTAGACTATGCTCCCTCTCTTTGGGACACAAATATAGGTCTATGACTTCTAATCTATTGCTCTTTCCATTAGACCACACTGCTTCTTTGCACAACTTATGTTTCTTTTGCCAGACTGCCTCCCACTCCCATCCCCTAACCCTAGCAGCCTGCACACTGATTTGCGTGAATTAGGCATTCATTCAATAAATATCTGTCATTTGCAATTAAAAAAATATTTTTAAAATGATTATATCTTCCTGGGAATACTTATATGAACTGATACAAAATGAAGTGTGCAGAACCAAGAGAACATTGTAACATAGTAACAACAATGCTGTGTGATGACCAATCGTATGAATGACTTAGCTATTCTCAGCAATACAATGAATGACCCAATACAATTCAGCAGGACTTATCATGAAAAATGTATCCACCTCCAAAGAGAAAACTGATAAAGTGTGAATGCATATTAAAACATACTTTTTTAAACTTAAAAAAAAAAAAGAAAGTCATAGGCTCCAATTTATTACTCAGTTCACTCCCCTTTTCACCCTGGTGGCCTCTTCACAGAATCAGTGGTCACTCATAGAGGAAGTTTATTTCATTTTCTTAACATAAGGTAGGAAAAAACATGTCTTGTCAGTCAGGAAAGTTTCTTTGTCTTGGTCTTCAAGAATCTATGTTCAACTACATTCCACATTGAATTATTAGAATGAACTTTAATTAGAGGAATGCAAACTTCAGTATCATTAATTAAGCTATCTTATCCAAAGGAAAGGAGATCCCACTGTATTTTATTCTACTCAGACCACATGTTCAATACTGCATTCATTTTTGCATCCTACATTTTAGAATAATCATTGTTGAGGTAAAACATATCCAGAAGTGGAATAAAGTTAAAGCTATTTTATAACAAAATTAGTTGATGAGAAAAGTAGTAATAGTTAGCTGCTAGGAGAGATTACTTGTAGTGGAATGATTATGATCTTTAAAGGTTGTCATAAGGGTATGGTTTTAGACTTATTCTGCTTGGGCACATGATGCAGAGTTCAGACTAAGGGGCAGAAAATATAAAGAGGTAAATTTCAAATTGTTGAATCTTGGAATTAGGAAAGATCTCATTGATTAATCAATCAAGTTTTACTTTTGCCTTTTAAAGGAGAAAAAGGAAAAACAAGTGCCCTAAGAAATTTCACACAATGGGGTTAGGAGCTAGGAGAACCAAGACTAGAATTCAAGTTTCCCAATTACTTTTCTGATATTCTTTCTATTACACCACACTTGTAAATGATGTTTTTCTTCTTTCAAAAAAATTTTCTCTTCTATCCTCCCCTATCTCCCCCTAACTTTCTAGTAAGGCAAGATGGATTTCTATGCCCTGGTGCTTGTATATCTTATTTCCCAGCTGCATGTGAAAAAAGCAAATAAATTTTTATACACATTTATTTTTAAAACTTTGAGTTCCAAATTTTTTTCCCTTTTTTCCTCCTAACCCTAACCCACCTCCACTTGGAAGATAAGCAGTTCAATATAGGTTGTATATGTGTAATTACTCAATTCATTTTCACAATTGTTATATTGTGAAGGACTAATTATTTCCCTCCATCCTATCCCTCCCCTCACTTATTCTATTTTCTCCTTTGACTCAGACCCTTTTCAAAAGTATTTGCTTCTAACTACCCTCTCTTCCAATCTGCCCTCCCTTCTATCATCCCCCATCTTATCCCCTTCCCCTTTATTTTCCTGTGGTATAAGATACCCAATTGAGTATGTATGTTATTCCCTCCTTAAACCAAATTCAATGAGAGTGAAGTTGTCCCATTCACTTTTACCTTCCTGCTTTTACCCTCCATTGCAACAGTTTTCTCTTGCCTCTTTTATATGAGATAAATTACCATAATCTATCTCTCCCTTTGTCCTTCTCCCAATATAATCCACTCTCACCTCTTAATTTTATTTTGTAGATATCATCCCATCATATTCAACAAATCCTGTGCCTTCAATGGATACATGTACATACATATGCACACCCTCACATATATATTTATACACACCTCCACCCTCCTATACAGCTTGGTGTGATAGCTCCTTCCTGCCCACATGCTGGGCTGCCTTCAGTGTGAGATTTGTTTCTCTCTGTCACTTTGTGGGTTCTGTAGCTCTAAAATTTGTTTAGAGTCATTTTTTACATGCATTGGAGGAGGTGGAAGTTGGAACCACAGGGAAGTCCTGTTTCTACTTCATCATCTTGGTTCCACACCCCCTCCCCACCCCATCCCTTTTCATTCTGTGTGATTCTTAAGACATATTTTTCCATGGAACTATTTAAGGCTGGCTGGTTGCTTTTCTCCGTGTCTTTCATATTTCAAAAGTAACAGCCTACTTTTATTCACTATGCATCAATCTGTTTATCTGTGGATCACTCACAACTTCTGCTCCAAGAAGATAATGATGATTCAGTGATTCATATTATTGAAAGAACAATGGTGTTAAAAAAAAAAAAAGAAGTATTAAGCTGTTTCTTTAAAAATTGTTTTTTCCTCAGGAAGTGGTTGGAAATCATTAAAGGTACCATGAATTTTCCCAAATGTTATCTAGCTGCTCCCTTCTTGCTATTAAATTCTGGTCCTACCTAAGCATCCACCTACTATGACAGCTTCACTTACACATATTCATATACTAATTCAGTGAACCAACCTTCCAACAGAATGTCATAATCTTGACATTAGCACAGTTCTCATCCATTTTATGTTTTTCCTGTATGAATTGTTAGAACTATCTCTTTGGAATATTCTGAAATTTTATTGGTCAAACTTCATGATATCTTGGGACTTACAGATGTCAGTTTAATGCCATTTACTATCGGTATCTGCCGGAACCCTCCCCATCTGCTATAAATAGGCACTTTTTGTTGTAATGGCATAGCTAATTCTACACAAAACAAGTAGGATACCAAAGTATTAAAGGGAAAATATTGTGCGTCCTTTGTAATTTTTGATGAGGATATATTGTTATAGGAATGCTGAAAAAATTGGCCATGTTTAGTTACTATTTGTTGTTTTCCAGCAGTTTCTTGTTCTTGGGATAAAGGAGCTTATTTGAGCCTTATATAAAGCTTTCTGCAGATTTTTTGTTTAATTTCTGTTGCTTTTTGCTGCTTTAATATACAATCATTTTAATCATCTGACATTCTCACTGTAGTGTTTTACAAATGAGATTGCATTCTAACCTGGTATTGCCCTTGGGTGTTACCCATGTCTCTCATTTTGGTTAGGAGAACATAAGGTTTACTCTATCTTTTGGTGATAATTAGAGATGTCTCAAAATGTGCTTTCCCTATCACCTGAGGTCTTCTATTAGAGGACTTCAATTATTTGTCAAAGATTTTATATATATGATATATAATTTGAATTATAGAGGTTCCTTCTGACTTTGCCATTTTATCATTCTGTGAACCTGATTTGGCCTGAATTTGACTTTTTTGAGTAAAATGTGATATGTTCATTAACTTATAACTGCATGTGACCTTGGAGATCATCTAGTACAACCCTCTTATTTTCCAAATGAGGAACAATCCCAGAGAGGTTAAGTAACAAACAAAGGGCACAGAATTAATAAATTCTAAAGACATGTTTCTGGGTGGCAGTGTGGCAAATAAAACTTTGTTCAGTGGCTATATATATTCCCAAGACAATCATGGTTTGATGGAGAAAGAAACCATGTTGATATTATTAGCCATACTATGCATACATATAGGTCAAAATTTGCTATAATCTAAGTTTGTTCTCAAAAGTGGAAAAGAAATAATATAATTTTTTAAACTACCAAGTAACTTCAGATTTGAATGTAATTCATAGGACCAAAAGAAACAAAGAAACCAAAACCAAAACATTTCCTATTTCTAGGAGGAGAAAAAAATGTTCAAGACAAAGTAATAGTATCCATGTATTATTGAAATCAAATTAAGTAACAGTTTTATTTGGAAGTTTTCTAGTCTTTTCTTTTTAGTTAAAAGCATTAGATCTTAGTAAACTACTCAGGGCTTGATGTGCTTACTAATTAATGTTTCTAGCACCTTTTCCTTCATAGAAAATGCCCAATACAGACATATTTCCTCTGGGTGATACTGTGCTGTCTGAATGATTTATATTAGGAGCTCTCCCTACTAAATTGGGACTGCAGTTGTTACATTAACTATTTCTATCTTGACCTGAATTATTCTGTTCTTTTCTTCCAGAAAGAAATGCTTACCTAAATGAAATTAGAAGTGACTGAATTTCTCTCCATGATTGAAGTTCAGTTTTACATTTAAACATACACACACAAACACACACACACACACACACACACACACACACACACACGCCTCAAATCTTGATGTTTTAATGGACTTTTGCAGATATTGGCTGTTGAAAAGCCTTAGGAGAATTGGCCTCACCCAGGGAGTATATGAGAAAGCAGTCTTTACAGTTGCCTAGCACATCTGGCCTACCAGATGTTCATTTCTGATTGAGTCACAAGTGACTATTCAAAAGCATTACCTACTGTTGTTCTTTCCAGTCTTAGACTTCCCGGTCTTAATTAATAAACACTGAGAAATAACTTAGAATGAGTAAATAAATGGAGGAAAACCAGTTAATGTTTAACTTCAAATGCAAATATATTTTGGGCTCTGGTTCCTTACCTAAAATAAATGATCCTGAGTTTGACAAAATACCCTTTGTAATAATGGCTCTATTCAATGTAATTCAACTTAGCTGACGTTTATTAATTGCATGCTAGGTACAAAGCGGTATATGACATACTAGTGATACAAATACAAACATAAAATTGAAACAATTTCTCCTGTCAAAGAGCCTGCATTTTAATTGGAGTGGGAATGGTAGGTACTACGTAAACATAAGTAATTCAATACAAACTGATACAAAGCAAATGAGAGAGGGACAGAGAAAGAGAGAGAGAGAGAGAGAGAGAGAGAGAGAGAGAGAGAGAGAGAGAGAGAGAGAGAGAGAGAGAGAGAGAGAGAGAGAGAGAGAGAGAGAGAGAGAGAGAATCCACTAAATAAGGCAATCAGAGAAGACTGCTTATAATTAGTAGTAGAGCTGTTCTTTTAAGGAACTGGAGATTCTCCAGGTAGAAGCAAAGAAGGAGTACCACCACAGAAGGTTCAACGGTTGCAGATGAAATGTAGTTTACAGGAAACCACTACAGTATAGTAGACCAGTTTTATTTTAATTTAAATTAGATACATTGGACATAAATTACAAGAAGATGAATAATATGATGTCAGATTGCAAAGGTAGATCAGAACTACACTGTCAATTACTTTAGAACTTTTAAAAAACAGCTATATATACATACATACATATATATATATATATATATATATATATATATATATATATACATGCACACACACACACACACATAGATATTTATAATTTTATTCAAGAAGCAATACGAACTCACCAATAGTTTTGAGGAATGACACAATAATACATATGATTTCATAATATTAATTTGTTAGCTGTATAGAAGATGGTTTAGAAAAGAAGGTAACATCAGAGAGACCAATTATGAGGCTAATATAAGACTATACAAGCAGGGATGAGGGCCTAGATATGGGTTGAGTGAGTGAAATGAAGTGGTCAACTTAGATTGGTCAACCGAAACAGAACATCTTAGAGAATACATAGGTTTTTTTTTCATATGAGCGCTATTATATTTTTTTCAAATCATACGAAAAAAATTTAACATTGTTTTTTAAATATTGTGCTTCAAGTTCTGTTCCTCCCTCTCTACTCTCTTCCCTCAATTGTGAAGGCAAGCAATTTGATATAGCTAATACATATACAGTCATGAAAAACTTATTTCCATATTAGTTGTGTTGTGAAAGACATCCCCCAAATAAGAAAATAAGATAAATGAGAAGGTAAAAATTTTGCTGGTACTTTGCTGATATTAAACTAGTCCCACATTTCTGGTATACATCTCACCTGAACATATTATATGATCTTTGTGGTATATTGCTCTAATCTTTTTGCATCAATATTTATTAGGGAAATTGGTCTATATTTTCTTTCTCCATTTTTGCTCTTTCTTATTTAGGTATCAACTCATATTTGTGTTGTAAAAGAAATTTGATATGACTCCTTCTTTGCCTATTTTCCAAAATAATTTTTACAATATTTTAATAAGTGGTTCTTTAAATGTATGGTAGAATTCAGTTGGGAATCCATCTGGTCCTGGGGACTTTTTTTTTAGCAAGTTCACTGATGCTTTTTTCAGTTTTCTTTTTCTAACACAAAGTTATTTAATTATTCTATTTCCTCTGCTGTTAATCTAGACAATTTTTATTTTTGCCAATATTCATGCAGTTTACATAGATTGTTACATTTATTGCTATACAGTTGAAGAAAATAGCTCCTAATGATTGCTTTAATTTCCTTTTCATTGGTGCTGAATTCACTCTTTTTTTTTCATTTTTGATACTGGTAATTTGGTTTTCTTTATTTTTTTATTATTCACTTTAAAATAGTTTATTTTATTTTCCCTATAGAAGTAGCTCCTAGTTTTAATTATTAATTCAATGGTTTTCCTATTTATTTTTATTAGTCTCTCCTTTTATTTTTCAGGATTTCAAATTTAGTTTTAACTGGGCATTTTTAATTAGACATGTTATAATTGTTTTGTTTTGTTTTTTAGTTGCATGCCCGATTTGTTGATCTGCTCTTTCTCTATTGATCTAAACATTTAGAGCTATGAAATTTCCTGTTAGAACTGCTTTGGCTGCATCCCATAAATTTTTGTATGTGTTCCATTGTCATTCTCTTTTATGAAATTATTTTTTTCTATGATTTCTTCTTTAATATACTAATTCTTTAGGATTATATTAATTTCTAATTGATTTTTAAAATATACTCTTATGGCCCTTTATTCAATGTAATTTTTATAGCATCATAAGTTCAAAAAGATGCATGTAATATTTCTGCTTTTCTGCATTTGGTTGTGAAGCTTTTATGCCCAAGAAAATGGTCAATTTTTGTGAAGGTGTCTTTAACTTAGGAGAAGAAGGTATATTATTTTCTGTTCCAATTCAGTTTTCTCCAGAGGTCTATCATATCTAAATTTTCAAAAATTCTATTCATCTCCTTAACTTCTTCCTTGCCTATTTCTAAAGTTTGATTTATCTAGTGCTGAGAAGGGAAAATGGAAGTCCGTCACTAACTGTTTTACTGTCTATTTCTTCCTGAAAACCCATTTAACTTTTCCTTCAAGAATTTGGATGCTATACCATTTGGTACATATATGTTTAGCACCAATATCATGTCATTGTCTATAATACCTTTAAGTAAGGTCTAATTTCCCTGTTTATATCATTTAGTTAGATCTCCTTTTGTTTTTGCTTTGTCTAGGGACATGTTTGTGATCCCAGTTTTTTTTTTTTAACATCAACTGAAACACAATAGCTTCTACTTCAATTCCTTACTTTTACTCTCTGCATCAGGCCTGGTTTTTAATCCACTCTTATCTGCTTCTACTTTGGGGATGAGTTAATCCTATTCTGATTCCCAGGTATGATCACTAATGATGTATTTCCCTCCATCTGCTTTTTCCTCCTTTTTATCCTTCTCTCTCTTTCATTTAACTCTGTCCTTACTCATTAGCATTTGTCTTCTGATGACCATCTCCCCCAACCCACCCTCCCTTCTATCAGCACAACATATTCCCTTATCCCCCTTCTCTCATACTTCCCTATAGGATAAGATAGATTTCTATACCACACTGAGTGTGTATGTTATTCCCTCTTTGAGCTAATTCTGGTGAGAATAAAGTTCAAGTATTGCCCATCTCTCTGTTTCCTTCCCTACTGTAAAAGCTTTTTAGTGCCTCTTTTATGAGATACAATTTATCCCTTCAATCTCTCTTCCCCCTTCTCCCAATGAACCCTTTTTTCTCATCTTAATTTTATTTTTATGATATCATCCCATCATAGTCAATTCACACATAACTTCTCTCTATGTATACTCTAGCTTCTAACTGCCCTAACAATGAGAAAGTTCTTTTTTGTTTGTTTTTGTGTTTTTGGAGCGGGTAAGGCTGGGCAATTGGGGTTAAGTGACTTGCCCAAGATCACATGGGTAGTAAGTGTTAAGTGTCTGAGGCTGGATTTGATCTCAGCTAGTCCTGACTCCAGGGCCAGTGCTCTATTCACTATGCCACCTAGCCAACCCCAATGAGAAAGTTCTTCAGAGTTAGAAGCATCATTTTCCCATGTAGAAATACAAACAGTATAATCTTATTGAATCCCTTATGATTTCTCTTTCCTGTTTACCTTGTTATGCTTCTCTTATCTCTTTTATTTGAAAGTCAAATTTTCTTCTAAGCTCTAAATTTCAATAAATAACTATTTTTTTTTCCTCTGGAAGGATTATGTAGTTCTGCTGAGTAGTTTTCTTCTGGTTTCCACCCTAGCTACTTTTCCTTCTAGAACAACACCTTCCAAGGTCTCTGATACTTTTTTTTTAGAAACTGCTAATGCTTGTGTTATCCTGACTATGACTCCATGATATTCAATTTTTTGTGTTTTACATATTTCCTCCTTGTCCTGAGAGCTCTGGGTTTTGTCTGTTATATTCCTGGGAGCTTTAATTTTGGGATTACCTTCCAAAGGAGATTGATGGGTTCTTTTACTTTCTATTTTATCCTCTGATTCTAGGCTACTCAGGCAATTTTCCTTGATAATTTCTTTTCTTTTTTTTTCTTTTAAATGACTTGTTTATTTACTTTTAATTAACAAGATTCAGTTGCACATTCACTTGAGTTTCAGATTTTCTCCCCTCCCTTTCCCCTCTCCCCCATGGTAGCATGCAATCATGTATAGGATCTGCAAATACTTCCACATTGTACAATAGTTTGGTTATATAGAAGGGTTGTAACCCATGAGTGATCACTGACAAAAGAAAAAAAAAAGCAAAACCAGGAGTGAAAGAGAACGATAGCATGTTTTGCTTCAGTCTCCATTTAAACTATAATCTTTCTATATCTTTCTCTGACTTTAGATATCTCCTTCCATCCTGAGGCTTGTATAGTTGTCTTTAGCTGTGCGTTGTTGAGGATAGTCCAGTTTATCAAGGTTGGTCATCATATGTACGATGTGTCTGTGATTGTGTACAGGTTTTGCCTGGTTCTGCTCTTCTTCCTTAGCATCAGTTGGTATAAGCCTCTCCACATAATTATGAAGTCCATCTCCTTCCCATTTCTTATAGCACAATAGTATTCCATCCTTGATAATTTCTTGATGTTTTATAGAGTCATTAGCTTCCCCTTGCTCAATTGAAATTTTTAAGAAATTATTTTCTTCAGTTAGCTTTTGTAATTGTTTTTCCTTTTTGCCCATTTTGCATTTTAAGTAGTTCTTGTCTTCAGTGCACTTTTATGCATCTTTTATCATTTGACCTATTCTCTTTTTTAAGTTGTTGTTTTCTTCAGCATGTTTTTTGTGCATCCTTTACCAAGCTGTTGACTCTTTTGTCATAATTTCCTTGCATCACTGTCATGTCTTTTGCCTGTTTTTCCTCTACCTTGTTTGTTTGATTTTTCAAAATCCTTTTTGAGCTCTTCCAAGGCCTGAGACCAATTCACCTGTCCGTTCTGTTCTATAGGCCTTCATCACTTCTTAAATGAATTATTGACATAATCTCTGAATTATTCTACTTGCCTTCAAGTTCTCTCCACTTGAATTCATCATATACTCTTGAAATGATATTTTTTAGCCATTTTGTTTTCTTACTCAAGATCTAGTGACTCCCTACTGTTCTTAGGATAAAATACAAATTCAAGCTCTTTACAATGTGGTTCCAGATTACTTTCATGAAATCTGTATTCATTTATGTTGACCTTCTTGCTGTTTGTCTATGCACAACTTTACATCTTTGGCCTTTAGGCTTTTTCATGTGCTTTTCTATGCCACAAATATATATCTTTCTCACCTCCACCTCTTAGAATTTGTGCTTCTTTCAGTTTTCTCCTCAAATGTTATCTCTAGATTAGAACTTTCTAGATCCCTAGGGATCTAGATAGATACATTTGAATTACACTTATTTTTATTTATCTGTATACATTTCCTCTAAAACTTTTATACAACAGGCCAGATGATAAAAGAGGCATTAAAATTCACTGAAGACAAGAACTCCTTAAAGTGCAAAATATTGCATATAAGAATTCAGTGAATTCCTTAAATGGTTTTTGTCTAATTTTGACCACAGAGCTAGCAAAAGAGTATTTTTCTTAATTTTCATTAAATGAATGTTGAATCTGTCTGCAATATCTCTGGTGTGGATGCAACCTCCAGTGATGCAATCTACTACTGTCATCTGTCATATATAATTCTTTTCCATGTTCACATCTTCTAGATGTCTTCAATAGGAGGCCCACCCAATAAATTGGAAAACATAGTGTACCTCTTTTGATGGTTCATAGATACAAACATATTACTTAGACTCTCCATAAGTTCTTGGGCATGCACTAGTCTACCTCACTGAGACCAGCCTTTTATTCAATCACACATTTGTCCAGTGACAACCTTTATATCATGTTTTCCTTTGTAATTGTTCATGTTACAATTTCCTCAAGATCAAGCCAACTATGCCATCCTCAGATGCCTTTTGATCATCAACTTCAGTTCTTTAGAGCCTGTGATATTCCAAGACTGCTGGTTATAGAAGATCACTGGAAAAATATTGGTGTTAAAAGAATGGGCTTCTGTTTCAGAGATGCTCGGGTAAAAAACAAACAAATAAACTAGATAGTTTTCCAAAAGTAATCCAGACATCTTTGCTTCTCCTGTTCAATTCTGAGATCATCTCATTTTCTCACTATAATGTCTGAATTACAAAATCATGCCATCTGATCGTAGAATCTGATTGTTAGAAAGGACTTAAGTTGGCATTATATATACTTAAGGCATGCAGATATACATATACACATATACTTATACACATACTGTATCAGCAATGAAGTATTCACAATGCCTACGGTAACTATAAATATGCTGATATAGTTATTAATCACAAAATGGAACAGGCTCTCTACATAAGAAATATAGATAGTGCATTCATTTAAATACCAGAAAACTGAGTCCCAAAACCAGAAAGTCAAAG
>JAQQSU010014092.1:0-11501 GCA_028627135.1 Pseudochirops cupreus | reverse complement strand
AGGCAAAAGGGAAAGAGTCAACCTTACTGTCATGGAATTTGGCTTAGGGAAGGAATGACATAAACTCTAAACTGGGCATCTTGCCACATAGAAGAGTAGGGAGAAGGGGGATGAGAGGTAGGATGATGGAGGGGAGGGCAGGGGGGTGGGCTGATGAATGCTCACATTTCTGTAGAGGGACAAGGACAGGGTAGAGAGTGATTGGGGGGGCAGGATAGGAAGAAGGAACATGTAATCAGACTCTCATAGTGTGCTCACTATAGAGAGGTTCTGCGTAATTTCACATGTTCAGCCTATATTTGATTGCTTGTCCTTCCAGTGGGGGTGGGTGACGAGGGAGGAAGAGAAAGAATCTAGAATCCAAAGTTCTATAATCAAATGTTATAAATATCTATATATCTATATATATACATATATGCAATTATTATTATTATTATTATTATTATTATTAACTTCATCCAACCGGAACTTGAAATACACAGGCACTGTGGTTGGGAGATCCATCCTGCGCTACCAAAAAGTGACATAGGAGAGAACAGACTGGGGGAGGGGGGACACACTGGGATGGCTGTTTTGGGGCGGTGGGTGGGGGAAAGAGGGAGAGAAAATATGTAACTCAAAATCTTGTGGAAATGAATGATACAAACTAAAATAAAATTAAAAAAATAAAAATAAAAAAATAAAGAGTAGAACAATTTCTGGAAAATCTGAGAAGACGTATATGAACTGACACAAAGTAAACTGAGCAGAACTACGTAAATGTAGTACACAAAAACTGCAATATTGTGTTGATGATGAACTATGAAAGACTTGGCTGTTCTGATCATTGTAATTCTGAAGGTCCCATGATGGAAAATGCTATCTCCCTCCAGAGAAAGAATTAATGAACTCAGTACAAATTGAAGTATATTTTTTCACCTTCATTTTTCTTGAGTTTTTTAAACCATGGTTAATATGAAAATATGTTTTAAATTATGTCACATGTATAATTAATATGATATTACTTGCCTTCTCAATAGGTGAGGGAGGAACTGAAAAGAAAGAGAGAATTTGAAACAAAAACTTTTTTAAAGAATATTTAAAATAAATAAGCAAATACCATTCTTTAAAAGATACTTTTTTGAAACTGCAATATGTCTATGACTTCAACAATGTAGGTACTTTTTTCAAATAATACATGCACCAACCCATCCATGCATTCTATTATGTGTGATTCCTGTCTATGTTCTTCCCATAAATTATCCTTAGGAAAGTCTACCCAGCATCCTAAGAACTTATTCTGGGTCTCAATATTATGTGGGTATCAATGTTATCAGACTATTAGTTATCCCTTACTTTTACACAGAACCACCCATCTCTGTTACCTGTGACACATCTCTTTAATTATATTTACAATACCTTTGATTATGTACATTACCTTTTTGGTGGTCTGATATTTCAATTATTTGGAATCTATGGTATTTAATGAGCCATAGCCATGTACCATCACAAGAAAAATATTAACATTCAAAAGGTAGCTTTTTTGTTTGTTTCAGAGGAAAGCTAGGAGTGATTGAAAGCAACATACAACCTCTAAAATGTGATCCATTTTGTCCTTTTTCTCCTAATTCCAGTCTGAGCCCAGCTACAATATTTGCCAAAGTTAGCATAGGTAGATAGATAGATAGATAGGTAGGTAGATAAATGGACAGATAGACAGACAGATAGATAGATACAGAGATGGAGATGGAGATGGATATAGATATAGATACAGATATAGACATAGATAGATGTGGGCATATACATTTAAATATCTATATATGAAAATAACATCAACAAACATCAGATCTTTAATCAATGCAATGGTTGATTTGCACTCCAAATCAATCAATAATAATCTATCAAACCTTTATATTATCAAAGTCTTTGTGTGTATGGTTTTTCTGGTTCTGTTTTACTATAAATTGATTCATACAAAGTTTTCCATATATCTATGAATTCCTCATATTTGTCACTTCTTACTGTAACTCTATTACATTCATAACCATGATTTGAACAGTCATTCCCTGATCAATGGGTACCCACTATGTTCCCACTTTGCTACCACAAGAAGTGCTTTCATTAATAATCTATATATCTAAGACCTTTGTTTTTCTTATGACCTTCTTTGGGGAGTGACCAGGGAAAGAGATTGGTGAACTGTATTAAATGCAACAGGGCTCAAGAAGGATGAGGACTGAAAAAAGATCATCAAATTTGACAATCAGTTAAGAAATCATGAATAACTTTAGAGAGAAGTCCTTTCATATATGTATATATACATACTGTATATATGTATCTACATACATATATACATACCTGCACACGTGTGTGTGTGTGTGTATATATATATATACATATATATATATATATACGTATATATGTATGTGTAAGAAGAAAGAGACAGAGAGAAAGAGAGAAGGGAAATGGGGGAAGAAAGAGGAGGGAAGGAGAGAGAGAGAAAAAAGAAAGGCAGAAGACAGGAGAGGCAGAGGCAGAGATAGAGAGGCTTGCTCAGCTCCAGCTCTGCTTTTGTCTGCATATTCCTAGAACATGGCGTAGTGCCCATTACTTGGCAGATGCTTAATTTTTTTAAAAGTTCATTTGATTT
The DNA here is from genome assembly GCA_028627135.1 of Pseudochirops cupreus. NCBI lineage: Eukaryota > Metazoa > Chordata > Mammalia > Diprotodontia > Pseudocheiridae > Pseudochirops > Pseudochirops cupreus. Next base: position 8,872 of record JAQQSU010014092.1, on the reverse strand, counting down.
ATTGATGCAATACCCAGAAAGATGCTCTGCAGAGTCACCAAATTTGATATAAAAATCATATTCCAAATTATTAGTCGTGTGGCTTTAGGCAAGTCATTTCTTTCTTCTGGACTCAATGGCCTTGGCCATGAAGGGGAAGGCTCTGATGTGCAAGGTCCCTTCTGAAAGATCTCAAAGAAATAGGCTTGTAGGTAGAAGCTGATTCCGGTCTCTTTCTCTAAGGCTGATGTAAACATGTTTTTCTCTGAGCCTTGGATATCTGACTTGGCACTTTCACACCTTTTTTCCCCCAAAAACAGGGCTTTAAAAGAGTGTTTCTACAGGATGTACACAAATCCTATCCTCTACTAAAAAATGACAATCATACAAGTGAAAAACAAATTACTACTTAAACAAATAAAAAGGATTTATTAATATTTTCCAGTGTCTTCCCTCTGTCCCTTATTTCCTATTTATCCTGCATATAGCTTGCTTGGTATATATTTGCTTACATGGTTTCCTCACTAGTTTGGAAACTCCTTGAGGGCAGGGACTGTCTTTGGCCCCTTTGTATCCCCCGTGCTTGGCACAGTGCCTGGAATATAGTAGGTGCTTGATAAATATTTATTGACTTATTGATTATTTTACCCAATATTTTAAAGGGAAGGGGGAAAGGAATTAATATATATACACATAGATTATAGATATGGAGATATTATGGACTATGCGCCAGGCACCATATTAGTTACCTTTTACAAATATTATTTCATTTGATCCTCACAGCAACCCTGAAAAATAGTTGTTACTATGACCACCATTTTACAGTTGAGGCAAACAGAGGTTAAGTCATTTGCCCAGGGTCATGTAACTAGTATTTGTCTGAGGTTGGATTCAAACTCAGGTCTTCTGGAATCCAGCACAGTTCTCCATCTACTGCACCACCAACTACTGTTTTGACAAAGATACTGCTTAAGCATCTGTTTTGTGTCAGAGGCTGGGGGTACAAAGACAAAAAATGTAAAGCACCAAAAAAAAAGGAAAAATATGTCTTTTTTAAATCCTTAAAAATAATGAGGATAAATATTCAGAAATGGTTAATGGGGGCAGCTAGGTGGTGCAGTGAATAGATCACCAGCCCTGGAGTCAGGAGGACCTGAGTTCAAATCCAGCCTCAGACACTTAATATTTACTAGCAATGTGACCTTGGGCAAGTCACTTAACCCCAATTGCCCTGCCTTCCCCCCTCCAAAAAGAAAAAGAAAAAAAAAAGAAATGGTTAATAGGGTAAAAAAAAATTCCATTTTAGTAAGAAATCATTTTTTTAAACATAAGATAATAAACAGGAAACTATATTCAGGAATCTGAACGTAGGCTACCTCTGAAACAAATTATATCTTTATTTTATATATATATATATACGTATATATATGTATATATATATATGTATATATATATATACACACACACACACACACACACAGAGATATTTGTTGTTGCTAAGTCACTTTTCAGTCATTTCTGACTCACTGTGACCCCATTTGGGGTTTTATTGGCAGAGATACTAAAATGATTTGCCATTTCCTTCTACAGGCTCACAGATAGAGATGTATTTATATTCTAAATATTTATTTAGATTTTAAATGTAAGGCTTAAATATGTAGGATATTTATTTTAAAGGATACACACACATATATATGTATACATATATGTACAAGTGTATATATATATATATATAATATAGATGTAGATGTATAGTTATGCTTTATTCCATCACGTACATACAAAAGCTGTCCCAAAAGTCTTAGTGCAAGTCTAAACTTTTCATTTTTAATTTCTAGAAGCTTAAAATTACAATGAGACTTTTGAACATCCCATACATACATTCACGAGTAAGGTAATATGGCATAATAGATAGAGAGTTGGTCCTTAAGCCAAAAAGACTTGAGTTTGAATCCTAACTCTAACACATATTGGACAAGTCACTTAACTTCTAGATGTTCTAGTCAACTTTATAAGTCTAAAAGTTGCAAAGAAAGTGTCAACCTACACCTCACCTGGAAATTCCTTATACCAGTGAGATCACAGGTCCAGCGCCTGTCTGTCTATTTCTGTGTGTATATAATTGCGTGTGCACACATGTGCATATATGCGTATATATATAATATACACATGCATATATGTGTGTGCATATATATTTAAAAGACATAACTCAGTGAAAAAAACAATGCTATTGACTGAATATGGGTTTTATACAGATTCCATATTGAGGAGAGGAAGTACAATTTATAATTGGGTCAGCATAGATTATTTTCATTGTAATTAACACAACATATTGTGGTGTCTTCAATGATAGATAAATGTTTAGTCTAAACTATGTTTAGTCCTTCAAAAAATTATATTTCATAGGATCATAGGACTTCAATTTTAAAGAAACCTTAACAGTTTGTGGAGGGCAGAAGCTGTTCTTAGGCTTCTATAATTTATACAATTGTCTTAGTTATTCACTTAGCTTTGATCTCAGAGAGTGAGTGGCTTGTTCATGGCCACACATTAAGTCACTTCTTTCATTTGACAGACAAGAAAATAGAGGCCCAAGGAAGGGAATTCGCTTGCCGCCCAAGCCTCCTTAACGCTAATGCCTTTCCTCTGATGATAGTCTCCAGTGTATTCAGTATCTAGCTTGTTTGCCCAGAGTTGTTTGCATGTTGTATTCTCCATTAGATTGTGAGTTTCTTGAAGGCAGGGAACATGCTTTCCTTTCTTTGTAGCCCCAGAACTTAGCACTATGCCTTCCATATATAGCAGGAACTAAATAAATGCTTATTTACTTGATTCGTCCTAGGGCACACTGGTAGTATGCAGTAGAGCAAGCTTTTGAACCCTAGCTGCCTCAAAATCCAGAACACCGCAATGTCTTCCTCATACAGCTATAATTTACTAAATCGTGTTGCATGGCTAGCAATCAAATACACCCCAAGTCTCTGTATTTTGGTGATTCATACCACCTAAAAGTGACATAATTTATTTTTACCTGTTCTGATCTTTAGAGGCAGGCTTTTCAAATAAAGAGGCAACTGTATGACACAGCAGATGGAGTGCCAGTCCTAGAGTCAGGAAGAACTGAGTTCAAATCCAGTCTCAGAACTTGAGCAAGTCACTTAACCCTGTTTGCCTCAATTTCCCCATCTGAAAAATGTCCTGGAGAAGGAAATGTAAAGCTACTCTAGTGTCTTATCTAAGAAACCCCCAAATAGGATCATGAAAAGTCAGAAACAACTGTACAACAACCTTCAAACGAACTAGAACAGCCACATTGCTGACTCCAGTCTCATTTGGGGTGATACAGGACTTCCATATTCCTACCCTGCTGTTATTAACAACATAGTATGCTCCCAGCAGACCCATCATCTGGCACTAATGACCCTACGTGCAGGTTACAAGCAAGTCTAGCTATTTTACAAGTGAATTTGCCAGATGGATTCCTTATTCTGCACTGAAAGAGCTTTGCCTGGCAGGACCTAGAGGGAAAAATGCCTTCAAAAGATGAAGACCATATCTGTACAGAGTCAAAAACTTATACTGGCAGATTAATAGAAATTTCCCCCCGTGGTGTTCATTTGCAGCTTAGCAGAAAATAAACAGCAGTGTGTTCATTAAATGTGGATCTTTCAGACTAAGTTGGCCATTATCATAATTACAGTCAACATGTCCACAAAGCCAAATTCATTGGACCTAAAAAATGCCATCTCAGAAAATTGCAGGGACTATTGAGCTGATCCAGGAACACATCTGCAACAACATTTTACTTCATTAATTCTCTGAACTGTTTAAAAGATACCTATCTCTAAACATTAGGACAAAAATGACAGACCCAGTTAAAAACTGCTCTGCCATTTTCTCATGAACTTAAACTAACATTTCATAGGATTTCCAACTGAAAGGAATGTTAGAGATATTCAATTTCAAACCCCACATTTTACAAAAAAGGAAACTGACATCTAGAAAAGACATAAGACTTATCCAAGATCACAGGTAGTAATCAACAGATTACTTTTGACCCCACGTGTTGTGACCCCAAATTTGGTGCTTTTTCCACCATGAGCCCTGGTATGGTGGTAGGCCGGGGTGGGGGGAATACCAGGATACTCTTAACTCTACCATTGCCTTTCAACATCCATATGGTTGCTGAAAGACAAAGTCTCACTAGATTACTTTCCTTGCTCAAAAACTTTCAGTGGCTCCCTGTTGTCTCTAACATAAAATAAAAACGTCTCATTTGGCATTGTAAGCCCCTAGACATTTCATTAATCTACCTCATATATGTTATCCTCTAATCAAACTCTTCTACTTGGTATTCTCTGAAAACCACATCCTAACTTCTACCGCCACATATTTACCTTTGTCTCTGTCTTCCATGCCTGGAATACATTCCCCTTTCACATCTGTGTCTTAGAATTCCTAGATTCCTTCAACTTGTCTGCCACTTCTAACAGAAAAAATTTCCCCAAGCTTTAGTGTACTCCTCCTATAAATGCCATCTATATGCTTACACACTCACATGCTGTATCTACCTCAGTAGAATGTAAACTCCTTGAAGGCAGGATCTATTTTATAATTTTGTCTTTGTATTCATAGCCCCAATGTGGTACCTTACACATCTGACTTTTAGTAAATAAATATTTTCAAATTGGATACTTCATGACCCTATTTGGAGTTTTGTTGGTGGAAATATAGGAGAGGTTTGTCATTTCCTTCTCTAGCTCATTTTACAGGTGAGAAAACTGAGGCAAGCAGGGTTAAGTGACTTGCCTAAGGTCATATAGCCAATAAGTATCTGGATTTTAACTCAGGTCTTCCTGAATACAAGCCTGGCACTCTATTTACTGTGCCACCTAGTTGCCCTTGATTAATGATAGAGAAATCAAAGAAGACAGTCTATAAAGCATTTTCAAAAATTTAAGATGCTATCTAAATGTTCATTACAGTTATTTTGACACAGAAAGCTTTTTTATGATAGATAGGAGCAACACATTAATGGATGTTTATACTTCTATGAATCATGATATTACAGTAAATTCAGGAGACATTACAGCAAACAAAGTGAATGAATCCACATTTCTGCACCAGTGGTTATCTGGCTTGTTATTCCTACAAATTGAAACAGGGTTCTCTCAGTGTTAAGAACACTTGAGATTAGTCAATTAGATGTGGCCTCCCTGGGCATTCAGGTTTGCTATAAATTTCATGGTTTGCAAAACGGGTTCCTTACTATAATCCAGTGAGTTAGGACGTATAGGTTTTATGATGTGCATTTTATAAATAAATAAAGTAAGATTCAAAGGGGAGAAATTATTTGCCAAATGTCATAGAGTTTAAATGAAGAATCGTATCTTCCAATTCCAAAAGCAGTGCTCTTTGCCCAGAGGCAATGCTTCCTCTCAGGGAAAGAGCACAGATCTCCAGCTAGACTTAGGCACCATTTAACCCAACAATTTCACTGTAGAGATGATGAAATCGAGTCCCAGAGAAGTTCTGTGATTTGCCTTAGGTCACAGAGGTAGTAAGTGACAGAAACACAGATGTGAAGCCGAGTCTTGAACCTCCAAATGCATGACCACGTTCCCTTCCGTATATAAGTTGAAGGTATATGGTATGCCTCATACACAATAACTATCCCAACTTGAGATAAACATGCTATGGATAAATTTAGAAAAATATTTAGGAAAATTTTAAATGATACATACTTTTTTCTCTGACTCTAGTCAGAGGGGCAGACTTCTGCTTGGCAAAGGGCCAAGTAGTGGCAGTGGCAAAAGAGATTTCTCTCCAGTGTTAGAAAGTTTCCCTTACAGGGAGAGCTGTTCCAAAATGAAATGGATTGCCCTTGGTGTTAACAGGTTCCCCATCACTGGAGATTTTTCCGGTAAAGATGGAACAGCATCTTCTCAGTGATGTGATAGAAGAGATTACTATTCAGGTTTGGCCTAGATGACATCTGATTTCTATTCCAGTTCAGAGATTCTGCAACTCAAGACTATTTTTCTGTATTTCTCACTTGCCCAAGCCATGTTCTCAGGATCTAAGTGTTATAGGAGTCTTTTCTAATGGATTAATTGTTTTGTATGTTTTGCTTCTCACAAATACTGATACTCTTATATTTTCAAAAAGTTGAGTCTACTTGAAAATGGGTCATTTCCCATACATGTGCTATAACATTTACACAAAACAGGCAAACACCAGAGTGTTCTTCACATGCTCCCAACTTCCCTGAGATTTCAGGGAAAGATCAAGAGATCAAAGTATTTATCAAAGCACAGGAGAGCACTGCGCCACAAGGGCCCTGACACCCATGAAAATATGAATCCCCAAAATACTTGGCTTCTTCCAATAAACTGTCCTGTTCCCTCAATGGTTTCCTAACAACAAAGAGATAGAGATAATTGAGGCAACAATTAAGAGAATTCTGGAGGAAATGGATTATTTTTCTCTGAAGTTGATCATTCTCTCATCTAGAATCATACAACATTAGAACTGTGAGGAATCTGAGGGATCCAGTTGATCGAGTCATGAAGATTACCCAATAAGTCGCCTTTGTTGTAATACAAGAGGATCAGCAACACACATGATTGACAGCTAAACATTGACAGCTAGATTCTGGCCATCATAATGCACATACCAACTTGTAATGAACCTCTGCCCATCATGTCAGTATGCTTCACAAGGATTCTGAGGCAATTAATGTGTGGCAAATTTCACATGACCCTTTTACAGAAAATCACAGTGAATCAAAGGTGAATGAATCTTTAAGATAATTATCTAAGCAATTCAAGGATATATACAGCTTCTGCCCAAGTTATCTAGACTGGCAGTGTCAAACTCAAATTGAAATAGGAACTATTAATCTGTATTTAAGAATCCCTGTGGGTAGTATATTGACTTCATTTTAAAATGTAATGCTATCTGTGTTTTATTGTATTTTTGTTTATTTTCTTAAATATTTCCCAATTACATTTTAAATTGGTTCAGGTCACCGAGAGTGTTGTAGGCACCATGTTTGATACCTGTGATCAAGACAGTCACAGACTGCTCTCAATTAACCACCAGTTTGGAGGAGACGATCCAAAGCAATGTATAATCTATACAACACATACTATTATTTTGGACTCTAGGAAGAGAAGCAGATGACTATGGAAGCAGAATGTTCCATACATTGACAGAAGTAGTCACCATATTGGTTGGCTTTCTTTAACTGGTTTTCCTTGTTATGTGGGAGAATTCAGTGCTAGAAGAAAAAAAAGAGGTTATACAGAAATGACTATGGTAACACACACTTATAAAACATTTTCAAATTGGACTAGCTTTTCAAGGGTGGAAATGTGTGTACATGTGGCTACAGCAAATTCTTCTTCCTAACTTTTATTTTAAATTAGGCTACGATTACTATTATTATTCCTTAGGTACGCATTGATTACTGGATGGTGACAGATGAAAGCATGCCTAAAATAAAAATCTCATGAAAATCCCCAATCTTAGTTCCAGGGAACAGACAATGCTACACTCTTTCACTCATTAGGGAAATGGGGAACTATAGAGGTAGATGCAAATGAGGTCAGATGTAGTCACTCTGTGGGTCCATCTTGCTTACTATTTTTCTTCATTTCAAGGAAGGATTCAACATATGTTTATATTAACTGCAAAAGAATTGTATTTGGAAATGGCTGCAGTACCAAAGACAAAAGGTACTTCTAAAAGATTTTTTTTTGGAGAGGCAATTGGGGTTAAGTGACTTGCCCAAGGTCACATGGCTAGTTTTGTGTTTAGTGTCTGAGGCCGGATTTGAACCCAGGTCCTTCTGACTCCAGGGCTGGTGCTCTATTCACTTTTCCGCCTAGCTGCCCTCTAAAATATTTTTTTAAAATCAAAAGAAATTATTTTAATGCCAACAGGTCAGTGTAGGCTTTTCCATTTACTAACTGTGTGTCCTTGGGTAACTTAACCGCTCACTCAACTTTAGTTTCCTTATGGCTAAATAAGGATAATTATAGCTACCATATTATGATGATATTAACTACTTTACATACAGGGCAATCCAAAAGGTTTTAGGGCAATTTTAAGCTTCTGAAAGCTGAAAATGTCACTAAGACTTTTGGGACAGCTTGCATAAAAACTACAAGTTTGTTGTGAGAACTAAAGAATAAATCAGTCAGCAAGCATGTATTAAACCTTACTATGTACCATATAAAAGATCTAAAATACCTTGTAAACCTGACATGCTGTTAAAAAAAAAATGTCAGTTGTTTTTGCAGTGGAGTCTCAAAGAAAGAGATCTGGGCTGGCATAGGAGAATTCTATCCTTCTGATGATACAAATGAAGAAAAATTAAAGTGAAGCAGTTAAATGACATATCCAGGGGCATAGTGGAGTCAGCTGCAATCGGACTCTCTAAGCTGATTGTTGAATTTTCGTTATGAGCATTTACACCTCAGAAATTGCCAATCGCTTCAAATGGGAACTTGATTTATTGTTTTGTTGATTTATAGACTTAAGAAAGTGTTAATAATGCAGATTAAGCTTGCCTTTTTTTTATTTTGTCTTGTAAAAAGTTTACCAGCATGACCTGTGTTGTACTGGCTCTCTCTCTCTCCCTGTCTCTCTCTCTCTCTCTCCCTCTCTCCTCTCTCTCTCTGTCTCTCTCTCTCTTTTTCTCTCTCTCTCTCTCCCTCTCTCCTCTCTCTCTCTCTCTCTCTCTCTCTCTCCCTGTCTCTCTCTCTCTCTCTCCCGTCTCTCTCTCTCTTTCTCTCTCTCTCTCTGTCTCTCTCTCTCTCTCTCTCTCTTTCTCTCTCTCTCTCTCATTTTCTCTCTCTCTCTCTCTCTCTCTCTCTCTTTCTCTCTC
>JAQQSU010014091.1:0-11501 GCA_028627135.1 Pseudochirops cupreus | reverse complement strand
ATATGGTTTCTGCTAGTTTTGTTGTTTATGTGATCAATTATACTGATAGTTTTCCTGATATTGAACCATCCTCACATTCCTGGAATAAATCCTACCTGATCAAAGTGTATGATTCTCTTGATGATTTGCTGTAGTCTTTTTGCTAATATTTTATTTAGAATTTTTGCGTCTATGTTCATAAGGGAAATTGGTCTGTAATTTTCTCTCTCTGTTTTGTTCCTTCCCAATTTAGGTATCAGTACCATATTTGTCTCATAAAAATAATTTGGTAGGACTCCTTCTTCTCCAATTTTCCCAAATAGTTTATAAAGTATTGGAGTCAATTGCTCTTTAAATGTTTGGTAGAATTCACTAGCAAAGCTATCTGTCCCTGGAGATTTTTTCCTAGAGAGTTCATTGATGGCTTGTTCAATTTCTTTTTCTGAGATGGGGTTATTTAAGTAGTTTACTTCCTCTTCAGTTAGTCTAGGTAACTTGTATTTTTGTAAATATTCATCCATTTCACTAAGATTGTCAAATTTATGTGCATACAATTGGGCAAAATAATTCCTAATTACAAAATGAATTTTTTGATGGAATATTTCTCAACTCACATATCTCCAAAATTCTGGCTCTAATTCACTATCTACTTCCTCTAAGATGTGGATTTAAGGGAAGACTTATAGTACAGAGAATCATAGATTTCAATCTGGAAGGGACTTCTGAGATTCTCTAGTCCAATCCCTTATTTTATAGATGAGCAAAGTGAGGTCCATAGATGGTAAGATTTGTCTAAGATCCTCCAGGCAGTAAAAGACAGAGTCAAGACCCTGTCCTACATCGTCTTACTCTGAAAGCAATGCTTTTCACACTGCTCTACAGGATCTCTTTACACTGTAGGGACTCTCAGAAGTAATTCCATGTTCTCTCAGCAATTATAAAATCATATTACATTTGTAGAGAACCTTAATATTCCAAAGAGTTTTCATATATATATATATATATATATATATATATATATGTATTTCCCCAGTTAATCCTCCCAGCAACCCTGTGAAATGGTCAGAACAGATATTATTATCCCCATTTTACAGATGAGTAAATTGAGATTCAGGGAAGCGACTTGCCCAAGCTCCTATTGGTGATAATTAGCAGAGTCAGGACAAAATCCCAGCTTATGTGATCTACTGTGATTTGGGGTTTATCAAAGTAGCGCCTCTCAGTCTTGGAATTCTAATCAATAGAAACTCTCTTTAGTGGTTAGACAACAACCAAGAGTACACTGAACATTGGGTATTATTAAATGGGTAGAAAATATGCATTGAGGTGTGCTAGGTAACGATGACATATACAAAGAAATGTTAAGCAGTAAACATTTGTGTGACCAACATTTCAGTCACATTCACTCCCTCAATATACCTGCTTATGTCTTGATGTAAATACTGCCTAGGGACTTTTTTATCTCCTATATTGCATAAGCCTCTGATATAGCTGACCATTGCATCTCTTCTCCCCAGATACTCGGAGATTCCAGGTGAACTTCATCAATGAGGGTCCTTCACTTTATCTTCATTGTCTGGCTCTTGGCATATGCAGGTATGATGGAAACATGAATAAAGATTAAAATGATGTATATGTTGGAGGGCCAGGGGACAGAATTTAGCAGGCGAACCTTAGAAAGATATACCAAAAATATTTAATTTGTCTCCTCAATAAGAGGAGATAAAGATAGTATGGGTCTTGAGTCAGGGTGTTCAAGTGTTGAACAGGGGATCTACCAATTTAACCCCACTTCTAAAAACTGGGATTTAGAACTATAGGTCAAATCCCACTATGGTAAATCTGAATGGACAGTCCAAGTTATTTAGCTATGTCAAATATAACATGAAATAAAGAACCTACTGCTAAAAAAATGTTTTTTATACAGATATTCATGTTGTGATGGAATTAGTGTACAGGATTTGTATTAAGAATATCTGAATGGAGAACATTGTCTTTTCAGAAATCATACTGTTCAGTTTAATGAAGGCCTTTCTACCAATGGATTAGAATAGAAACATTTTTATCTTTTGCTCAAGAGTTCCTTCATACTGGCAAATTACTTTTCTTTAAAATAAATTTTTATTGATTTTTTTGGTGTTACTTAACATCTCCCAAAGTATTCTCTCTCCCTCCCTTTCCAAAGTGCCACCCCCCCTCCCAATTTTTTTTTAAAATCTGTTTGGAAAAACTAGCCAACACAGTGAAAAAGTCTAATGTATTCAGTGTTCTACATCCATGATTCTCTACCTCTGAAAGAAGTAAGTAGAAGAGGGTTGGCAAACTTTTCACTTTTAGATACTATCTAAACATTTATTTAAAAGTCTCATGGAAGAGAACTTCCAAAAGAAGAAGTTTTTACAGGATAATATTTTTCTACCATAGTGGACTCCTAAGTTTTTCTTTTCTGGTAGTCTATATATCTATCTACTAAGGAGATGTTTATTTTTTCTTGTTTATGCCTTCTTAATGGTTAGAGGAAATTTTCACAATGATTCCAAAAAATCATTTTATAGCTATACATGAGTCAGTCATTATTACAATATTTTTTGAACTCCTTGTATTTTCTCAGTTATGTGTCATAATTGAGACTCCCACATTACAGGTGTGATATAAGTGCAAGGGAGAGACTACCTTTTGCCTTGTCATTGATAGGGCAACTCTGTGCACTCATCCCTTTCTCCTTTATAAAATTTTACCTTAACAGTTTATTTCACTTTTAACTTGGGTAGTAAAATTTCTAGATTTCAGGTGACTGGGTTTTCTGCTTGGGATGGAGGATAAAGGTACTGATTATCCTTTACAGCTGGAAGGAGGTTACATGATTTCCTCAAGGAATTATGAAATCAGGTTGAGAACCTACTAGAAAAGAGAATTGAAGAAGTGTTAGTAGAAGTGGAATTCCGCTGATTTTTTTAAGGGACCAAGACTTTATCCTTACACCCCATACAAACCTTCATTGGCACTCAGAAACTGGATGCCAAGGTTCACCAGAGGTGATAGGAAAGGAGATGAGAAGGGACTGGTTTAGCAGTTTCTGAGAAAAGAGAATATTCAGCAGTTACAGAAACTATCCCAAGCAACTGCAAGGATGATGTGTCCAGATTTGAGGCTCCTCTTTTATGTGAAGTAAATTCTGAATTGTCTGATTTTATGGGTGGCACCAGATGTTAGAACATTCAACTGAGAGACTCTTAAATAACCCCAAGGATAGGAAGACCATTTTCTAAGAATTTCTTCCAAGAGACCCTCTTTTCTCTTGATGGAGACAAAATCAAGAGGAGGAACCCAAACTACCATGGTGCCCAGAAGGAGGTCCTGTTTTATTTGGGAGTTCCTTGGACTAGGTTTTTACAGGTAACAATAAGAATTGGAATATTGTTTTCCCTGGAATCTACATATTTTTATAAGGTCAGGAATGATATATATCAAGAATTAAGGCCATTGTTTACCATACTGTGAGGGAAAGGAGGAAGGTCGGGAGTGAAAGAGTAAGGGACTTGGAGTTTGGCCTTTTTTCTAATAAAAAAACTGGAAAAGAAAAAAAAAACAAGGGTAACCTAAAAGAAAAAAATGCCTAACAAATAGAGCACAAAAAAAGTGAATAGGTTGTGTGAGGAAGCAGTGAGTTCACCTTTACTAGAGATTCTCAGGTAGAAGCTAGATGGCCATTTTTCAAGATTCTGTAGAAAAGGTGCCTGCTCAAATACAGTTTAGACTTAGTACACCTCAGGCAACTCACTATCATCATTATAAAATAATTATGATCATTAATAATAAGAGTAGAAAAGAAGTTATATGTTCAAATATTTTCCTTTTTTTTTTCTTTTTGGAGAGGGGAAGACAGGGCAATTGGGGTTAAATGACTTGCTGAAGGTCACTTGGCTAATAAATATTGTGTCTGAGGCTGGATTTGAACTCAGGTCCTCCTGACTCCAGGGCTGGTGCTCTATTCACTGCGCCACCTAGCTGTCCCATATTTTCATTTATTTTTAAAAAATTAAAATATTAAATACAATTGAATACAATTTTAACAAAGAGGCTATACAGTAAATATTAAAAAGAGTATATACTAAAATCAGGTTGAATTTATATCAAGGATGCAGGTTTGAATTATTATTAGTAGTAGAAATGATAATAACATAAATAATAATAAACGAAATAAATAAAAATAAATGAAAGTCTAATCCACCTCCCATGTAACAACTCTTCAAATACTTGAAGAAGCTACTATTTCCTTAAAAGCTTTCTCAGTTCTGTTAATCAATAATCGTATGGCAAGTCCCTCAAGCATCCTGGTTGCCCTCCTTCTTGGAATGTGGTGATCAGAACTGAACACAATACTCCACATCATGACAGAGTACATTGAAACTATCTCTTCTTTCCTTCCAGACCTTACGCCTATTTTATTGCACACTAAGGTGTCATTAGTTCTTTTGGCTGCAGAACCACACTCATTTTAAATGATAACAATAAAAATGTATTATTTAATTTTAACATTAAAAAAAATTTGAGTTCCAAATCCTTCCTTCCTCCCTGTCCTTCCTCCATCAACTGAGAAAGCAAGCAATTGGGGCTGCTAGGTGGTGCAGTGAATAGAGCACTGGTCCTGGAATCAGGAGGACTTGAGTACAAATCCAGCCTCAGACACTTGACACAAAACCTAGCCCTGTGATCTTGGGCAAGTCGCTTAACCCCAATTGCCCTCCAAAAAAAAAAAAAAGAGAAAGCAAGCAATACGATTTCAATTATACATGTGAAATCATGCAAAACATATTTCCATGTTAGCCATGTTGGGAAAAAAAGGCAAGGAAAAAAACCAAAGTGAAAAAAATTATGCTTCAAAGTGAATTAAAGGTTTATCAGTTCTCTCTCTGGAATTGGATAGCATTTTTCATCATGAATCCTTTGGGATTGTCTTGGATCATTGTATGTGAAAAAAAAGGAAAAAGTTCAGCAAAACCAATAAATACATTGAAAAAATATGACATTATATGCATCATTTTATACCCAGAGATTCCCCACCTCTGCAAAGTAGTAGAAGGAGGTTTCTTCTCATATTTCTGCTTTGAGGTCAAACTTATTCTCCGCAATTCTGCAGCATTCATTTTCTCTTATTCAAAAATATTTTTATTTTAAATTTAAATAGTAAAATTTAAATACACAATAAGAAAGTAAAAAGAAACATATTATAAATTTGAATACTAAAACTTAAATACAAAATAAGAAAAGAAAAAAACCATTTACATGTGTATAGCAGAACATAAGAGAGGATTCAAAATACACAATAAATTTCCATTTCAAGAAAGCCTATATAATAAACACTATGAATTGTGTTTAAGGTTGTCTAATCCTATATGATCCAATTATTTTAAATAGTCTAAAACAATGCTGATTAATATGGCTGACATATAGTGTAGTTTTCCCATTTTTCTCTTTCGATTAAATCTATTTTAGTTCAAACTTTGTCTAAGATCATAATTACTACACCTGCTTTTTTATCCCTAATAAATTCTGCTCCTGATCTTTATTTTATGTTTCTGTGTATCTCTTATTTCCTATCCATCCTGACTCTTCTACTTTACTTCTACCTGCTAATTTGCCCTCCTATAATTTAACCTACTTCCTCTCTAAGGATTCCTCCCTTATCTTTCCATTCCCATTTAATCTAAACACCCTTCTATACCCCACCCTTATCTTTTTCTTTCATCCCCACCTCTAAAAATTCCTCCCTTCTCCTTTGCCCCCTCTCTATCCCCTTAGCCTTTTATTTCTTTCTGAATTTAGAAAACTTCTAAACCCTTCCAAATACATATGTATTATTCCCTCTTAAACTCATTCTTGATGAAAGAAGGGTTCTCCTTCCCCCATGTAGTTCTTCTGTGTCAGTTCTTCCTCTCACACCTCATTTGTATAATTATTCTTTTTACGTTTTCCTAAACAGTTTTACTTTTTAGAATCCTATCATACTCAGACCTACCCCAATATTTCTTTAGAACTACTCATCACTAATAACTATTTTGCACATTATGTTTTACATTTCTTCATCTAAACAGTAAACAGTTTGTCCTTATTGAGTCCCTTGTAATTAATCTTTGATATGTACCTTATATTTCTCTTGGATCTTATATATCAAATTTTCTGTTAAGTTTAGAATTTTTTTTTAAACAAAATTCTGAAAGTCTGGTAATTGATTAAATCTATGATTAACTTCGCTGGGTATGATATTTTTGGCTGCAAATGCAGTTCTCTTGCTCTTCAAAATATAGTGTTCCAAGACCTGTGGTCTTTTAATGTTGCCACTGCTAGATCTTGTGTGATTCTAACTATGGCACTGCCATATTTAAGTTGTTTTTTTTTTCTTGTTGATCATATTTTCTCCTTGAGCTGGGAGTTTTGAAATTTTACTATAATACTCCTGTAGCTTCTCCTCATAAGATCTCTTTCAGGTGGTGAATTTGGATTCTTTCTATTTCTACTTTCCCTTTTTGTTCTAACACTTCAGGACAATTTTCTTTAATTATTTCTCATATTATTGTATCAAGATCCTTTTTTTGGGGTTGTAGCTTTCAGGTAGTCTGATTATTCTTATGTTTTCTCTTCTTGATCTGTTCTCCCAATCTCCAAATCTCCTTTTCTAATTGACTTTCTTTTTATAATCTTCTTGTTTTTCTTGGATTGTTCTTATTTTTTTTCCTTAACTTTCCCTTAAGATATCTCATCTGATTTTTAAAGTCTTTTTAAAGTTCTCCTATGAATTCTTTTTGGGAAGGTAACCGTTTGACATTACTCTTTGGGGTAAGAGAGGCTTTTTTTCAGTATCTTTCTCTGAAGTTGAACCTGTCTTCTTTATTCCCATAGTAACTTTCCATGGTTGGATTCTTTCTCCTTTGCCTGCTCATTTTTTTTTATTTGTAGCAGCTTAGTTTTTATAATCACCTCTAGTCCTAGGATATGGAGAATGGTACCTCTGGCCTCAGATTCTCCTTCTGTTCTTTCCTCTGGCCTGGAACTGAAACCAAGAACTCTACTCTCCTGTAAGTGCCCACAGCCAGCAGCATCCTTATCCCACTGCTTGTACACTCATGAGGCATGTGCTGATTCCTTCTTGCCCAGGGCCATGTCTTAGCAGCACAGCTGAGCCTGGCATCCCCTATCAGCAGAGGTTCCCTTAATTTTTCCTGACCCAGACATAGACTCCCAACACTATCCAGAAAGTGAAAGTTCCTCTGGCTGAGACCCACATCAAAGAAGATGCTGTGTTCTATGAGCAAAGAATTGCAGTACCTCAAAAGAAATGTGAGATGCACAAATTTAGGGACATCTGCACTCCAAATATTTATTCAAATGAACTATTTGTGCCTGACCTGTAGTAGAGTCTTCCAAGACTCTTCCAAGCTTAATTTTGCTGGATATGATATCTCTGGCCACAAATGCAGTTCTCTTGCTCTTCAAAATATAGTGTTCCAAGACCTGTGGTCTTTTAATGTTGCCTATTGTCAGATGTACTGGTCTGATCAGTCACAGTTGGACACACTGTACCTTGATCCTAACATAGTGATGCCATTTTGGTCCTCCTCAAGAAAGAAGTACAACAACCATATGTTGTTTTCTTGGTTCTATTTTCTTCCCATTGCATCAATTGATTTAAGTCTTTCCATGTTTCTCTGAATTAACCATATTTGTTATTCCTTATAGGTTTCACTTACCACTTGAAATTTAAGTACCATGAGTCGACTGAAAATAAGGAAACAGTCACCAAGAGAAAGATGAATAAAAATATGAAATTAATAGGTCAGTTTTTCTTCTTTTATTTTCCCTTTTCCACTTTCACTTTTTAAAGGTTTTGTTTCCTGTGGGGGGAGGGTGGTGGGGGAACACTGAAGGACAAGAATGGGAGAGAGATCATATATCTATGTATGTATGTATGTATGTATGTACGTATGTATGTATGTATATATGGGGTCAGCAGGTATTTCCTTATATCATGGTTTCAGCCATCCTTGGTAGGTCTTGGAGCATATCACCTGTAGGCACAGGACCCTACTATAGTTTGTTTCTAGGCCTTTTCTACCCCCTACAAAAAAGTTCTGGTACAAATATTTTGGTAAATATAGAATTCTTCATCTTTTTTGTTATGGACCCCTTTTATAATTTTGTGAGACTACTGATACCTTCTTGGAATATTTTTAACTATATAAAATTACTAAAAAACATTATATCAAAATTCAGTTGTCAAATATATTTTAAAAAACAAGGTCAGAGACACTAGATTAAGAACCTGTGGTCTAAATGGAGCATTACTTTTTGCCAGTAACCTCTGGAGGTATAGTCCCTCACAGTAGAGTCTCTGTAATGGCAAACAAAGACATAGTTAACCTTGTTTTAGCTATTGAATTAACACCTTGTTTCAGCTATTTAATTAACACAGAAGCAGTTAACACCTTGTTTCAGTTCATGATTGTATCAAGATTAAGATCCAAAATTTGTGAATCCCACAACTTGTGAACCCTAGAACTTGTGAGCTCCTGCAACAGGAAGGGGAGGAGCTAATGACCATATATAAGGCCCAGGCTGGAGAGGGCAGAACTCAGAAGGGAGCTCTTGTGGTGGAGAAGGAAAAAACTTGTGGTATCCTAGCACTCCTATGTTTGTTCCTTCTGTCTGTGTTGATGTTTGTTTGTGACACTTTGAACAGAAGCCCTGGGACCTTACTGAAAGCCTTAAAAGAGGATTTTCTAGTTGTCTGTTTACAGAAGTCCTGGAGGAGGGTTTTGGAGGTCCTGGGACTTTACTGATGATTTGTATTGACCTCTTGGACCTTGTTTGTGGGTCTTTGTTGATTTCTATATTGATGATTTGTGTTGACCTCTTGGACCTAATTTGTGGGTCTGTGTTGATTTCTATACTGATGATTTGTGTTGAGTTCTCAGACCTTGTTGGTGGGTCTGAATTGATTTCACAGGCAGATAGTGAATTGATGATGGCACTGGCAATGTGTATGAATATTATTTTGGCTCTGTTAAGCTTTGTCTTCCCAAAAACAGGAACTGTGAAGGACTTGAGGTGTGCTAGACACTGTGAGCTTCAATATGGAACAGAAACTGCACAAGGAACTGCCTTTGAACTCAGGTGACAGTTGGATAGATTGGGACAGGAGCTGGGACCATGGAAGAGGAACCATGGAAGCTGAGAGCCAGCCTCCAGTCAAGATGAAAAGACCTCTCCTTGAATGTTTAATGCAAACTGAGAAGATCATGATTTACTGTGGCCTAGGGGTGGAGAACTTTGACCTTTACATTTAGATGATTGAGTTAAGGACTTCTCCAATTAGGAAGAAAGAAGACTTTTTGATTGAACAGATTAAGACAATGTGACTTGGGGTGGAGAACTTTGACCTTTGTACCTTGTGTCCATTAAGGAAACAAGCCTCCTTAAGGATGATTGAATTAAGGACTTACTAAATGATTGAGTTCCTAAATGAATGTTTTCCTTTGCTTAAAACTATGTGACCACTTTGGTGAAAACTATGCGGCCACTTAGTGATAAGTTCTTAAATGATTACATTGTGAATACCATACTTTGATTTCTGTGAATGTTTTGCCTTCATTTACTGCTGAATAAATAGAGAGTTCACTATACTATGTAATCAGAACCTTGAAGCTATTCAGAGCAGCAGTTCTCTGGAAAGCTGCTTGTGCTTGGCTTTACAGTCGCTGGGCCAAAGGTTATGTATATTTTAATAATTTTATTTGCATAATACTGTATTGTTTCCAGGATTGGTTGTACTAATTCACAACTCCATCAACCATTAGAGTGCCTGTTTTTCTGCAGCTCATACAATACTGGCTATTACCATGTCATCTCTGCCAATTTTCCATATATGAGGTGAAACCAGGGTTGTTTTGATCTTTGTTTTGCTTATTATCAGTGATGTGAAACATTCTTTCATATGATTATTAATACTCTGAATTTCTTCTTTTGAGAATTGTTCATATTCTTTGACCACTTCTCTGTTGGGGAAAGGTTTTTGAGATTATATATCCTTATTAGTTGCCTATATAGTTTGTATAGCAAAACCTTATCTGAGAAATCTGATACAAATACTTTTTTCTCAGTCTACTACTTCCCTTGTTATTGTAAATGAATTAATTTTATGAAGTTTTCAATTTCACGTTCTGAAAATTAGCTGTTTATCTTTTGTAATTGCCTTTATCTCTTTTTTAAAATAAATTAATTCATTTATTTTCTTATTTACATTACTCATTTCCATGAGATTTTGAGTTACAAATTGTCTCCCCATCTTTCCCCTACCCAATACCTCAAAACAGTCATCCCACTGTATGACCCCTCCCCCAATCTGCTCTCTCCTATGTCCTCCCCTATCACCCCTCTGACTTTCTGGTAGGGCAGGATGGGTCTCCCTACCCCAGTGCCTGTATATCTTAATTCCCAGTTGCACGTAGTTAATAATAATAATATTATATATATGTATATATACATAAATATTTTTAACATTTGAGTTTAGAACTTTAAATTCTAGATTCTTTCCCTTCCTCCCTCACCACCCACTTCCACTGGAAGTTCAAACAATTCAATACAGGCTATACATGTGTAATTACACAGAACATCTCCACAGTGGATATATTGTGAGAGATGGATTATATGTCCCTCCTTTCTATCCCACCCCGCCCTTGTTCTATTCTCTACCCTGTCCCTGTTCCTTTACAAAAGTGTGTGCTTCCAGCAACCCTCCCCCCCATGCTGTCCTCCCCTCCATCACCCCACCTCTCATCCCCATCCCCCCTACTCTCCTGTGTGGCAAGATACCTAGTTTAGAGTTTATGTCATTCCTTCCCTAAGCCAAATTCAATGACAGTAGGGTTGACCCTTTTCTTTTTGCCTTCCTGTTCTTCCCCTCCATTGTAACAATTATCCCTTGCCTCTTCTATATGAGATGATTAACCCCATTCTTTCTCTCCCTGTCTCCTCTCATTCTAATCTTCTCCCACCTCAGAATTTCACCTTTTAAAGTATCATCCCTTCCTATTCAATTGATTCTGTGCCCTCTATGTACACATATATACACATATTCAGATGTGTTCATATGCATATATAAACCCTCCTGTATAGACATAAGTGTATGTATACATATATATACATTTCTATTCCCTTCATCTATCCTCATACTGAGAAAAGTTTCATAAGTTACAATTATTGTTTTTCCATGTTGGCATGTAAATAATTCAACTTTGATAAGTTCCTTATGATTTCTTTTCCATGTTTATCTTCTCATGCTTCTTGTATTTGAGTGTCTAATTTTCTTTTCAGTTCTATTCTCCACCTCACTGAATGACCATATTTTCCCCTGGAACATTACACTCAATTTTGCTGGGTAGGTGATTCTTGGTTTTACTCCTAGCTCCCTTGATCTCCAGAATATCATATTCCAAGCCCTTCGATCCCTTAATGTAGAAGCTGCT
>JAQQSU010014090.1:0-11501 GCA_028627135.1 Pseudochirops cupreus | reverse complement strand
TTGTCAGCTTGTAATATTTTCTCCTTGATCTGGGGACTCTGGAACCTGGCTATAACATTACCAGAAGTTTTCTTTTTGGGATCTTTTTCAAGAGGTGGTCAGTGAATTCTTTTAAGTTCTATTTTGCCCTCTGGTTCTAAAATATCACAGCAATTTTCCTTGAGAATTTCTTGAAGGATGCTTTCTAGGTTCTTTTTTTGATCATGGCTTTCAGGTAGTCCAATATTTTTTAAATTGTCTCTCCTGCATCTATTTTCCAGCTCAGTCATTTTTTTCAAGGAGATATTTCACATTGCCTTCTATTTTTTCATTTGTTTGGATCTGTTTAATAGTATCTTGATTTCTCATAAAGTCATTTGCTTCCATTTGCTCCACTCTAATTCTGAAGGAATTATTCTCTTCAGAAAGCTTTTGAATCTCAAAGTTTTCTAGTTAATTCTCTAAGACTAAAATGGCAGAGGTGCCAACCTACACTGAGAGATGGAATTTCCTCATCTGGGAGTTCCTTATTCCATTGAAATCACAGGTCCAGTTCCCACCCATAGACCTATGTATCTATCAGTCCCAGTGCTAACCAAAAATGGGGATAATATAACAAAAGCAAAGCAATCCATGCTCTTAGGGAACTTGAATTCCATGAGGATGTGAGGGACCTGTCAGAAGACTTATTAAAGACAATGTATTATAGTAGATAGAGCACTGAAGTAAGTTTAAAATCTGCTTCTGATGCTTACTGTCTGTGTCACCACTGAAAACCAATTAACTTCTCTGATCCTAAGTTTTTACATCTATAAAATCTTCATAATGATACCTATAGTATCTATCTCACAGAGTGATTCTGTGGCTCAAATGACATAATTACTGTAAATAATTGTGAAACCTCTAAAATACTACATAAATACCAGTTGTTAATAAATCTCAGGGATTCTATGTCCAGTGAAAGAAGAGATTGTCTGCATTGAGTCAGTATAGGTCTGTGAACAATGGTTTCTCATATTGCATGATTCAGCTGTGATTAAGTCATGTCTCCATGGAATTTGACTGCACTTTTCCTTCAATAGCCTGGAAAGAAGCCTCCAATCTCAGTAGAAATCTATGATACATTTAGAACTTAATCGCAGAGAAAATAACTCAACCTGAAACAGTAGAGAGGTTTTCCCATAGAACAGAAGTGAAGATAAAATCTCAGTGAAGACATCTAGTCTTTATTGATAATTGAATCCTCCCACCCCCAGAAACACCTGGTGGAGGAGAAAAGCAGATTGTAATTCTCATATTTTCTAATTCCTTGCACATATATTAATCCAACAATTTGACAAATTAAACATTTTGTACACGTAAAAATTATATCCTCATTTATTTCAAATTGTGTCTCTGACCCTCAGACTATGTCACCTAATTCCACTACTTTAAATTAATAGCCCAAGTAACACCACCAGTTCTTAAAGAACTCTATACTTTGCCCAGTGTGGGAAGCATTGTAAGAAATAGAAATATTTACCCAAATAAGGTTTGACTTGGGGTAGGGGCTGTATAATTTTAGTCTTTAGACAATTAAAGGCTATTATGTGAGAAATACTGAATTTGTTCTGTCTCCAGACTATAATCTGCTTGATGGGAGGGACTATAGTTGTTTAATCATCGCTGATGTTCTCATTCTTTATTTTAGTTGTATCTAACTCTTTATGATCCCTTTGGGGATTTTCAAAGCAAAAACGCTGGCGTGGTTTGCCATTTCCTTCTTTAATTCAATTTTTAAAGATGAGGAACTGAGACAAATAGGGTTAGGTGACTTGCCCAAGGTCACATAGTAAGTACCTGAGGTCAGACTTGAAATCAGGAAGAGGAGTCTTCCTAACTTCAGGCCTGGCATTCCATCCATTGTGCCACCTAGGTACCCCATAATCATTCATGGATCAATTTAAATGGCTTCCTGTTCATTAGTTCAAAAACTTATATGAATGTTATTAAATAACTTGTTTGAATGAATTGCTTGATCAATGCTGTAATGGAAGCAGCATCTGTGAGGACATTTTTTTATCCCTGCCATAGTATTTTTTAGCACTCTCTAGTTTTAATCCACATCAAATATTTTCATTCCCATGTAAAAACAAACAAAACAAAACAACATCACACAATATTAAGTGGAAAATTTAGGTAATGAAACCCAAATCCCTTGACTCCAAATGTAGCATTCTTTGTGTCTTTTCTGTGTCTTTTCTGTCTCCTTTCTGTGTCTTCCACTATTCTATCTATCATTTGATATGCTTCGTATTTTGCAGAAATCATATGCCATAGTGGTACTAGGGATCCAGTGAAGATTCTTGAGTGAAAAAATGACATGAACTGACTCAAGCTTTAGGAAGATTATTCTGTCAATTCTGTTGGTGATGGTTTGGAAGCACAGAGAATAATTAAAAGGCTATTTTCATAGCCCAACAAATATATTCTGTAGGCCTGAAATAGGCCCTAATCAAAGTGATGGTTGTATGAGTTGTAGGATATTCAAGAGACTACCAAGATAGGGTTGAAAAGACTTGATAAGTCACTTATATATTGGGGAGAGGCAAGGGAGTGGAAGATTAGAACCACGAATCATATCCGGAATAACAGGAGAGTCTATTTCTTTGCCTTTTAAAGACTAATGATGGCCTTGATTTTCAGATTATCTAATTCTTTTTAAATATATTATTGTCCACAGTTTATTATTTTGGAAGAATTCTGTACTCTCTGTAATTTACATGGCAATAAAGATTCCCAGATATATAGAGCAAACTAAATTACAGTCTGACACATGACCCTTTTCTACAGTTTGTTGATGTGAATTGGTTTCCATCAAAAAAAAATCCTTCTATGTAATCTTTTGTTCACTTTATACTCATTCTTTTTCTGTTATAATTTTTAAATGATTTACTTACACTAAGTGTTTCAGTTTTGACTTTGTTTAAAAATCAAGTCATGAAATGAAAAGGAATGTCTCTCAGCATCATACATTATTAAGAGCCTTTATAATCAAGGTGATCATCTAATTGGCATATTTATTTCTACTTTGGTATAATAATTAGATCGCCTTAATTTATTGACACAAGGTATTCCAAGGGAGTGTGAAATGCACTGATTATCTTTAAAACAAAATTTTGAGTCACAGATTAAAATCCTAATATAGACTCCAGAATTAAGAGGGAGATAGTCATTGCTTCTGTGTCTGCTTCTTAAATTAGCTTTCATTCTTGATGTAAACTCACTGAACTGAGAGAGTGACCTATCAAGTGGCCACAAAGCAAAGCCTCTTAAATGCTTATCCCTTTTAAGGATGTGAATGCTAACAGCTCAGGCACCAAATTTAGAGAGTAATATAGTGATCACCATAGAGCAGCTAGGTGGTACCCAGTGGATAGAGTGCCAGGCCTGGCGTCAGCAAGACTCATCTTCTTGAGTTCAAATTTGACTTCAGACACTCACTAGCTGTATGTTTCTGGTAAGCCATTTAGCCCTGCTTGCCTCAGTTTCCTCATCTGTAAAATGAGCTGTAGAAGGAGATGGTAAATCTCTCCATTGTCCTTGTCAAGAAACCCCAAAAGAGGTCACATGGATATGACTAAAAGGACTGAGCTAATATGATTAAAATTAGAAAAAATGCATTTTTAAACACCCATCTTCTATTTACATTATTCTCTTTATCCTACTTCCTTGCATTTGTTCCTTTTATTTTTCTTCAAATTCACAAAGGAGAACATATTTTTTCCCAAAGATTGAGAAATTGCCTCTACTGGTAGGGCTTATCTTATCCCAAATCAGCTTTCAGCAGTATCTTTAGGGACATCTGTTATTGAATCACAGGTATGAACTACTTTTTGCAAAAAAGATGTTTCTTGTCTTGTTTTCAGTGTGTGACTGAAATCACACTCCTCATCTACATTATTATGATGCACCTGAGCATTGGCTCATTCCCTCTGTTCCCACAGCTATCATCTCTTCCTCTACCTATGTCTCTCTGAGTCTGTTGGACAGATAATAGGTGATAGGTCTATCTCTTTCACTCTCATCATTCTCCTATTTTATTATATTCATTTATCCACTAAGGTTTTATTTTTCTTTCAAACAAAGGTTAATAGCATCTTTTTTATGGTTTATCCTGTGGAGCTTTCTTATATTCCTGCATTATTACACCTATGCACCTATGAGTTTCATTTCATTCCCCACAGGGGAAAAAAATTGTAAAGAGTCAGAATTGTTAATACCCCAGTCACACAGCTGTGAAATACATGAGCACAGGAAAGCCACGGGTTTCATTTCAAAACTTCCAAACAAGCAATGGCAGAATGTACACACCAAAGAATCAACAATTGTTTTGAGAACTCTAACCTTCCCCCACTAAAGAATGAATATTTATAGCAATGAATATTTCACAAAATCTGTTAGAAAACAGAAACCTATAAAAGAAGAACATTAATAATATGTATTCATCATCTTTGATAGTGTAAGTTTACAATGCTTATTAGAGAAGATAGAGAGTTAGAGGAAACCTGGATTATTTTGCTGCTATCAAAGACAGCTGAAAGGATAGCTTAACAGTCTTAAGGACTAAAAGGATTATTTTGGAAATAGATATTTCATTATTTCACATTTCCTTTATGTAAGGAATGAACTGTGATGATCTTAATGTACTACTGTAAAGAATGTAATTTGGGTTTAAAACAAATAAACTAAATAATTTGAGAATTGTTTAAAAAAATAGACTACACATGTCTACATATGAATATACACATAAAATATGTTTATGGACATTGTATGAATGCATAAGCATTCTATGTGGATACATATAGAAATAGGGGGAGAGGTTTAGTGTATAAATATATGTATATTATATAATTATGTGTGTATGTATAGTGTAGTAAATGAATTGCTGGACCTGGAGTCCAGAAGATCTGAGTCTAAATCTAGTTTCAGACACTTACTGTGTGATGCCAGGCAAGTTATTTCATTTCTGTCAGTGTGAGTTTCCTCATCTGTAAGATGGGGATAATAATAACACCAACTTCTGAGGTTTATTGTAAAAATAAAATGATATATTTGTAAAGTGCTTCATAAACATTAAAACGGATACATAATTGCTAACAATTAATATTAGCATATATGTCTCTGTGTGTATTCATATATCATAGATATATAGAGATCTCTCTCTATATATATATTTATTATTATTAATTTAATGGTACTAATTTACATTATTTATTATTCAAAATTGAAAGGCAATATACTGTAGTATAAATAAGTACCCCTGACATAAAAAAATATCTCATTTTAAATCTTGGTTCTGATACTTTCCCTGTGTGTTTGTGGACTAGTGATTTAACCTTTCTGGGACTTAGTTTCCTTTTTCTGAAAAATGAAATCTAAAAACTATGTGACCTCTAAGGCCTCTTTCAATTCTTCATTTATTATTGTGGTCATTTAGTGGGGTTTGGGGGTGGGAGTTGAGAATATGTTCTCAGAAGGATTTCTGCATAGTTTATTTTTCAGCAGACATAACCATGAATGTAATATATGTCTTTTCCAAGACTCTAAAGATCCACCATTCTGTCATGAAGAAACTGGAAATGAAGGGAACAAGGTATTTCTTGCTCTTAATACATAGAGTATTGAGAATTCCAGCAAAATCAATATCTTTAGCCCATTGTAGAGCTATGGATATATCTACACAGGACCATCAAATTAAATGTTTGGACTTTTTGAAAAAAAAGTATGCTGGTCTACATGGCAGGAAAAGTAAATGAAAACAGTGCATGTTTAAGGGATAGATTAATAGCTTTATGTTTAAATCCTTCTACCTAGGGACATTGTTAATTTAGCTTCTCCATCTAACTGGGGAATCTATGTATAATATGAGATAATCAGTGGACACAAATTCCCTTTATAAGAAGATTTCAATTTGTCTTGACAATCATAAAATCTCCAAGAACACTACTTTGGGAGGCTTTTTTTTCTATCACTTTAAATTATTTCATATCTAGAACAACCTAACATCTAAACTGGATAATGCTTTAGTAACATAGAATAAACCATTTTATAGTGACATAAACATCGCATATACCCATTGAGTCACTCTAACAAAGTATGCAGTGCCATACCAGTCAATTAGAGAGTAACTGTTAGATCTAGTGTCTGCCTTAAAAGAACTGACAATTTTGTTATGTTCTTTCTATTTTGTCTTTGATGTGCTATCAAATGAGATAATTTCTGTTTGGAATATCTCTTATTAGATATATATTTTGCAAACAACAACATAGACAAATTTGCCATCTATTCATTCACGGGGTTTGACTCCATTCATGGGATTAGGGGTGGAGGATGGTGGTCAACAGAAAGTGATATTACTATCTACATTCTTGTAGGGAATGCATAGATGAAATCACACATCTTTTGAAATGTTGAAGAAACAAATTTTCACCGCTCAAAAGCTCTGATCGTCAAAGTTCAGTCTTTTTTCATTTATCTCGGGCTCTTCATGATAATATTTGGGTTTTTTTGACAAAAAATACTGGATTGGTTTTCCATTTCCTTCTCCAGCTCATTTTAAATATGCAGACCTAAGGCAAACAAGGTTAAGTGACTTGCAATAGGGAACACAGCTAGTAACTGTCTGAGGCTGCATTTGAACTCATGAACACGAATTTTGCTGATTTCAATCCTAGTGCTCTATGTGCCATCTAACTGCCCTGATTGTCAAAAGAGTATACCTAATAATGAGTACTATTAGTTTGAGAAGATGAAAAAGTGTCATGGAAATAGTTAAATCCCTGTCATCGTCCCTATGTTGAAAAACTTTAGGCAAAACGATGTTGTTTTGGTTGAATTCTTGTCTTATTTAAATATGTAGTTTTCACCACATCTTTTTCCTGATAATGAATCTTACCTCTAGGACTGCCAACTATTCCTATTTTATTCATAGATTTCATTGCTATAAAAAAGACTCTCCATTTTTTTCTTTCCATCTGGTCTTATCATATAATTTTCACTCCCTTTCCTCTTTTAGCTTCTAATGTCCTTTTTAGTCCTTTATTGCTTTAAAAATTCCAGTCAAGGAGTAGGTGTGGTGAATGGCTGAGATAATATATTGCAAATGGAATGAGCACCAGATTGGTAGTCAGGACACCTCTCTTTAATTTTTCCTCTGCTGCTACCTACAGTAGCTATCGATGGACTTAGACATGACGAGTAACCTCTCTAGGTCTCAGTTTCCTGGTCTGTAATTTTACAGAAAGTGTTTGATTTAATGCCTTCTAAAGTCCTGCTGTAAAACTAAGAAGTTGACATAAATGAGCTTGCCTTTTCTAGATCTAAAGTTAGAATTAAGCCATTACAAATAATAACCTTCCTCTATCTTCAGCAAGACAAGCTTAGAAATCCTTTGCCACATAAGGACATTTTTTTAATTAATACTACTAATTAAACATGTAATCACCCTCCAATGGATAGCTGTCCTATGGAAGAGGTTATTTCTAAACTGGAGGGCAATTATAGGTTTAACTCTCTGCATTATATTAATGACAAATACCTTAGTTCTAGATGAAGCAGCATGAGCTGAAACTTAAAAAGTTCTTTTAAACTTAGATTAGAAGAAACATAAAGGAAAAGTAGGCTTATAAAACATTATTTTAGGGCATTTTTATAATTTCTTATTTATACTAGAATAAGAAAAGGAGATACTTCAATCCACATGGAAAAGTGTTGTTATCCACAGCCTGGAAGGAAGTGGGCTAGCTATTCTTACAATATTTGCAACCCTGAAATCCTAGAATCTTCCAAAGGGTCTGTTAGCTATTTCCAGTCACAGTTCAAAACTGAAGTGGTTTGGATAAATTCTGAGAAGCTTAGGATAAGCATTCAAACTTCCAATTGCTTATCTGGACCCTTGGAACTCTGCCCACCAATAATCTCTATGCCCTTTGCTTAAAATTTACCCACAGAATCAACTGACAGGAAACTGCCCATCACCCTCCCAGTGAGCCTATGCCAAAACACTCATCAGGAACCACAGCAACAAAAATAGACCCAATTGACAAAGGCTCTATGAGTAAGAAACGGATGTACCAATTTCGACTATCTTCTTTTCCTTCTTTCTTTTGGTAAAAAAAAAAAGAAAAGAGGAGCAACACACTAGCATCTGGGCTGACAGCTTGTACACCAAGTTCCAGGCCCATGTAATTTAAAATGTTTGAGTTTTTAAAACATACTTGAAAAGCAAGGCTTACAATGCAAACACCACAGACAGACAGGGCAGAACATCTAAGTATAGCAGCGCTGCCGGGCAGTACATAGCAATAGTGGCAACCATAATAAAGCAAAGTCCTGTTGTACAGCTGAATGGTTGCACTCAAATTCTCAGTGTTTGGGTGTAATTAGAAAACAGCTGTGAAGGAAAATCAATTGTTCCTGGTAGTCAATGGCTAATTTTCCACAATCAAAATAAAGAATGCAATATGACATGTTTGTAATGAGCAAGTAATTGTTTCTCCTTTGTTTATTGTTTTAACATTTCTCCTTTTATTTGTGGAAGCTGTCATTTACTTGCTTCAGGACAACTTCTCCCAATTCTGAGACTCTCCTAAACTTCTTCAAGTATGAGCCAAGAAAACTATGGCACACAACACAGTTTAGTACTTTTTTTAACAAGTAAGAGACTGTGGGAGGGTGATTGGTTATCTAACAAGTAAAAATAATTCTTTATATATATATATTCATATACATATATGTATATACAACCATAAGCTGAATTATTATTGAATAGTATTTTATTTATGCTATTTAATTTAGTTCAATTCAGCAGAGGACTTTGGAACCAAAGGAGCGCAATTCCCAGAATTCACTGGTCTGCTCTTCCAAATGACTCTGTTGCAAAAACAAAACAGAATTCCAACAACAACTAGCCCCTATCTCTGAATCCACTTTCCTCCTTCTGTCATTAGCATAGGCAATAAGGAATTGTGCTAGCACCCAGAATGTCTGAGTATTGGGGAGAAAAGTAGTGTGAATCTAGGGTTCAGATAGAAGGAAAAAATGTAAGCAGAGAAGTGAGTCAAGTAGATTTAAGGTTATGTTCTTATGCAAAGGAGGCAGGTTGAAAAACACTAGGAATGACAACCTATGCTATTTATTCTAATAAAAGGAGGGAAGAAAAAAGTACTTATATTTTATTGCTTTGTCCAATTTATTTTAATTGCAATTGTGCATAATTTGGAAGCTAATATGAAAATAGCATAGCCAAGGTAAGGACAATAAGCACTACATAGGAGTTAAAAGGTTTCCACTGTTACGCGAACTGGTTAAATCAGTAAATCTTTCTGGGCTTTCAATTTTCCTTACTTTCTTGTTTAAACAAATAGAAACAAAAGAAAAAAAAATGAAGTTGTTGCATGAACATTTTTTCTCAACCAATTGTATGATGAGAAAAAAAAATCATGAGTCAACTTTTCCTTTTTTTTTTCCCATCTCTCTTACCTAAGTGTATATGAAGGCAGCTAGGTGGTACAGTGGATGGAATACTGGGCTTTAAATCAGGAAGACTCATTTTTATGATTTCAAAACCTGACCTCAGACACTTACTATCTGCAAGTCACTTAACCCTGTTTGCCTCAGTTTCTTCATCTATAAAATTATCTAGAGAAGGAAATGGCAAACCACTCCAATGTCTTTGCCAATAAAATCCCAAAATGGGGTCACAACAAGTCGGACATGACTGAAGTGACTAAACAACAACAAAAAATTTCATGACTACATGTTCCAGAGTTTCTGAGAAATCTTGATATTAAGAAAATAAAGTACATTTTGAATAAAGTTTTGTTGGAATGCAGATCCTAATTTATGGTTCTGAAAATATGGTCAACATACTTAACAAACCTAATGTGAAGTGGAAATAATATATTACATACTGTGGGAAATGATAAATTCTTGAAACAATGACACTATATTAATTCACAGAAATGGACAACTACTGTTTACTAGAAACACAGGAGAAAATAATTATATCCATATGTTTCTATTATTTTATACATGATTGTCAAAGATTTGTCCTTATTCATTGTAGAAGACAAATTCTAAAAAATCCATAACTCAGTTGTTGGGCCACGATGTGGTTCATTAAACAAAGTAAATACTTAGTAAATCTTGACTGAATTGAATCAAGTTGTTTGGGTTATCTTAAACACATGTTTTTATGTTATTATTGATATTATAGTAGCTTGCATTTATTTACATGATATATATGCAATGGGGACAGGGCAGTGTTGGCCTAGTTCTTAGAGTTTATGCAATATTCAAAAATTGGTTTCCGTTCAACATAGGAACTTTGGGAGTCATCTTCTGGCCATCAGTGAGTGAACAGCTGGTGCTTTGTGGTGACTAGGGATTTTCTAAATGGCTCTAGAGTAAGAATGATTGACGATAGCACTGTAAGTAAATTTGCATCAAAATTGATTTATCCATCATTCAGCCCCTTTCATTTGTGCTACTTTCTCTAGTGCCTTTCAAGAAAAGATTATTATAAGCCCTGTGGTAGAGAAGGGATAGCCATGTGGTCACAAATACATGGCACTTCTGTTCCTATTGTATTTCTTCTTTCCTCTCCTGAGATGGGAACCTTCAGGTGGCCAGTGAGACAAGAAGAACCATCAAATCCACCTATAGGACCAATAAACAGGGAACTGAAATATGTCTTAGACTGAACTTGGTGATAGCATACAAGTTCATTGAGACATGAGCATAATCATTGGATAATTTTCTTGATCTAGAACAGCAGTAGATGTACTCCACAACCACCACACCATGTTCTGCAAGGAGTTAACCCACCTCATCAAGCGGAGTCTATCAATGGTGTCATATGCAGAAGGCAATTTAGTAGGTACTCTAAGAGGGGAGAAAATTACTGCCAGGCTAGGATTCTTTAGGTACCCCTTATCCCCGACCATGTTTCCTACTTATGTGCCCATGTTTCTTTATTTCTCAAATTTGAACCCACTCTCCCAAGGTTGTGTGGTTAGAGGGAAGAATTCTTCCTTGGTTTGGAGTGATTTTATTATACTTTTTCAGTAAATATGCATTTTAAGAGCTAATTGATATCAAATGGTAATTTGTTGTTGGAGAAAGAATACAGGATAGTGTGTGAGATATGTGAGAGACAGTATTAGAAATCTTAAACTTTGGCAGTTGCTGTTAGAACTCTGATGGGAAAAGTAGTTACCTCCCAGTTGTAAACCTGATCTGCCAAAGCAAAAGGGGTTGGGAGAGGTCAGATAATCTACAGGGAATAATATGGATCCATGAATTTAGGACTGACACCAAATAATGCAAATATCTAGAGCAAGATATTCATCTCTGTGAGAGAGGATTAGATTGAGAGGAGACAGGGAGAGTCAGAATGGGGTTGAGCATCTCATGGAAGAGGCAAGAGATATTTGTTACAATAGAGGGAGAGAACAGGAAGGCAAAAGGGAAAGAGTCAA
>JAQQSU010014089.1:0-11502 GCA_028627135.1 Pseudochirops cupreus | reverse complement strand
TGGGTGCAAAACCTCTGCCTTTCACTTTTCTGCTCTGGAGGCCTTCTGGCCAGACTGCTTATCTCCCCCTTTCAAAATCCCCACTCGCAGCTACCGCTAATCCGCTCACCTGAGAGGCTCCTCTGCTCCTCCCATCCAGCCACCCCTGGTGCACAGCCAGCTTCAGGCCAGTCTGGTTTCAGTTCACAGTGCTGATATGGCTCCTCATAGCTGAGCTGACTTTAGTGGGAAGTATCTTTGTGTGAGTTTTGGAGTTCTAGGATTGGTTTAGAGTCCTATTTTATGGGTATTTTGGGGTGGCTATGTGAGAGCTGTGATATGTTGCTGCTGCTACGCCGCCATCTTGGCTCCGCCCCCCCCCCCCAATTCTACTTCTTAAGGAGCTCTTTTCTTCAGTGAATTTTTGTTGCTCTTTAACCATTAGACCAGTTCTGGTTTTTAAGGTCTTATTTTCTTCAGATTTTTTTTTGTTCATGCCTCTTTTACCAAGCTGTTCATTCTCTCCCCCACCCCTACCTCCCACATAATTTTCTTCCATTATTCCTATTTCTTTATTTTTTTCCCCTAACACTCTTATTTCTTTCTTTAATTCTCCTAGGAATTCTGGTTGAGGTTGGGTTCTATTAGCATTTTTCTTTGTGACTTTTTAAAGCTATTTTCACATTGTTGTCTTTCTCTGAGTTCAGAAATTAGTCTTTCCTGCCATTTAAGTAGCTTTTTATGATCAAGCCTCTCCTCCTCCTCCTCCTCTTCCTTCTCCTCCTCCTTTTCCTCTTCCTCCTTTTCCTCATCTTCCTCCTCCTCTTCCTTCTCATTTCTTGAGCCTCTTTCTTCACTTTGAAATTTATGTTAAAGTTGGGCTCTTTTTACTTGGGTTTGGGGAGGCACTGTCTGAAGCTGCAAGCTTTTTGATATTGTTGTTTTCAGAGATAGTTATGGGCTCTGCAAGATTTTGGTGATTTCAAGGTGTTTTGATCTGTCTCTGAGCTGAGAGTTCCCAAAATTTCTGCTCCTGCCACTGTTGTATCTATTGTTGCTTCCACCATATATGAGGGCCTTCTCCTGCTGACCTCCTAAATTTTCTTAGGCAACAAAATGTCTCATACTGAACATTTATTGGCTCTGCTACTTCAAAATTTTGTTTGAAGTGTGTTTTGTTATTGTTTGTGGGGTAATGCTGAGAGAATTCAGTTGAGTTGTCTCTAATCTGCTCTCTTGGCACGTTGAATATTACTAACAACACTGTGAAATTGTGGGAGAGGCATTATGTTGCGTTTTTTAGAGAATTGAAATGAGCAATTTAATGATAGTGGGGGTACTACTTAACGTCACAAACCTAAGACTTGTCATACCTGATAATGGAACTTTGACCTTCTGGTGAAAAAGAAGAAGGAAGAGGAGGAGGAGGAGGAGAAGGAGGAAGAGGAAGAGGAGAACAAGAGCAAGAATAAAAACAAGAAGAACATGAACAACAAAAAGAGCGAGAAGAACAAGAAGAAGGAGGAAGAGAACAAAGAATGATGAAGAAGAAGGAGTAGGAGGATGTTATTATCACAGATCAGTTCATGAATCCCAGCTGTTCCTCTGTCTCAGACAATTCCCTTCAGGGAAATGTGATTTGGAGAGTTGCCATTAACAAGGATTTTCACTCTAAAGCCATGCAAATTGGCAAATCTTCATTGAATCTTTATTTATAAGTCAAATTTCAAAGATCTCATCAATCATGATGAATAATTTCTTTAGAAATACTAAAAATTTTGTTATAAGCCAAAAATAGCCAACACAAAAGAAAACACGTATTTCATTTATATTTCCAAAACCAGAAGGGCAATATGTATAATCATATCATTTTACACCAAAAAATTTTATTCCATTAGTCATAGGGAACTATGATGAGATTTGATATCAGAAATATTTCTTCATTAAACAGAAATGTCTCTGTGTCAGCTAAGTGGTATAGTGGTTAGAGCACTTGGCTTAGAGTCAAGAAGAAATTAAGTACAAATCAACTCTGAGACAATTACTATGTAGACTAGTCACTTAACCTAATTTAGTCTCAGTTTCTTATTAGTATGGTGAGAAAGTTGAACCTATAAGGTCTTTTCTAACTTTAAATGTAGAATCTTACAACTCAAGCAAAACTTTTTTTTTATTCCTTAATTTCAAATCCATCATTATAAAGCATACACAACTAGCATGGACACAACAGTTTATTTACATCTCCTTTTCCTTTCCCTAAGTAAAATGAGAGAGTTAGTAATTTTGGACATAAGTGACTTGTCATGTATCATTCGATAAGTCATGATTGCTTTGCAAACCTTAAAGCACTATGGAAATACTAGTTAATGTTGTTGTTATTGTTGTTATTACACTTTCAAGGTTGTCAATGTGTGATGTTAATGTTATATTATGTGTTGTAAAGATGTCTCTGAGGAACTGTACAATCAGAAAAGGAGGCAGACCAACAGTCTTGTAAGAAATGCCAACAGATGAACAGCCCAGGTGTTATCTTGGTACTGGAATGGAGTTTTAAAAGGCCTAGAAATGAAACTCAAGAGATTGAGGAACTGAATGTTGTAAGTTTAAAGTAAATAAATAAATAAATTGTTAAAGGCCCTGAAAAAGGTCTCCAAGCATGGGATAGAAGCTTTTTGAAGGATTTATAGAATATAGACAAGGATGGTTAAGAAGTACATAACATAAGAAGATGCTTCTTACCCTTTGAAAAATAGTCTACAGAAAAGAGATCACCAAACTTTTTTTAATACTTATTTATTTGTTTCTGTATTTGAGGATAATAAACAGCCTTCTCTGTCTGTATCTCTTTCTATCTCTTTTTCTCTCTTTGACTCTCTGCCTTTGTCTCTGTCTCTTTGTTTCAGTCTCTCTGTTTTCTCCCTGTTTCTATCTCTGTGTCTCTACCTCTTTTTCTCTGACCCTCCAACTCTGTGTCCATGTCTCTGCCTCTCTCATTGCATTTTGTCCCCCTTACCATTTTCTGCATGTGTCTGATCATTGGATAGGGCTGAAAAAATGTTCTTTGTATAGAGCAAAATTTTCTATAGTAAGAACTCTGACAAAAGGCTCATGATGGACAGGGATACTCACATCCAGAGAAAGAACTACTGAGTCTGAACACGGACTGAAGCAAACTACCAGCCCTCTCTCTTTTGTGTTTTGTTTTGTTCCTTCTTTCTCATTGTTCTTTCCATTGGTTATAACCCATCTTTACAACTTGACTAATGTTTAATGTGAAGGTATTTGTAGAACCTATATTTGATTGCATGCTGCCATGGGGGAGGGGGAGAAAATTTGGAACTCAAGGGATTGTGGAATTGAATGTTGTAAACTAAAAGTAAATAAATAAATTTTAAAAAAGAAAGAACTGTGTAAATTGTCAATGACAAAATCCTTGGCATCATAGAACAATTTTTGCTTGGGGGCCTCAAATTCCATTCCTGTTGGTAGCTAAGCCAAAATAGCATTAGGAATGTTTTAACATAGGAAGTCCTTTATGACTTGATTTATGTAAGTATTTTAAAATAATATCTATTCTTTACTTCAGATCAATTCCCTAATGGTTTGGGACAGCTGTAATCCAAGATTGATAGCAGGTGATCACTTGTCAAGGGAGTTCTAAAAACTGCCCAGGAAGCTCCTTTAATTTAAAGGAAATATGGAAACAGCATAATCTTTAAGAACATAGTTCAAAGAAATCTAGTGAACCCCACATTTGAACCTAAAGTTCAGTCCAAAGACAAGGGTCCCATTGACATTCTTTGGAATTCTGCCCACATGAAACTACAGAATAAGTCCCACACTCTTCTATAAATTATATTCTTCTCACACAATGTTTGATAGTTGCTTATGAAAACTGGTGTTTGTGATCAAAGCAGCAGTGGTCTTAAGCCAAGGCAATCTGAATTCTGCCTTTCCTGGAGGATGTTTGCTTAGGTTTGGGATAAGGAAACATTGTTTGATGCTATGAACATCAAAGGGGGGTGGAGGGGATGTATTACTTGCATTCATCCCACTTAGATTGAGTTGAATTTGGCAGTCCAGGGAGTGAAGCAGTGAATTGGCTCCAAAAATGAAATATTCATTGACTATGATTGGGTGATGACATGTTATCTTCTGATTACAGTGTTCTAAGTCTTTGAAAAATAAGCAGTCTTCAAAGGAGATCAGCCACATGTGGATATAATACCTATGACATTTGGTTCCCATTCTTTTACTTTTCTCCTTTTATAAACGTAAAGGACATTTTGAGGAGTTCTCCCACAACGTGGTATGAAACAGTTCCTTAATTAAATAATGAGAATGATAAAGCTTTGGCCATTAGATAAAGAAAATAGAAATAACAAAACAATATCCAGTGATTGGCTGAGAGAATCAATCATACTCCTTAATGAGAGGGAGAGAGAGAGACAGAGAGACAGACAGAGACAGAGAGACAGAGACAGAGACAGAGACAGAGAGACAAAGACAGAGATAGAGAGACAGAGACAGAGAAACAGACAAAGAGACAGAAGCAGAGATAGAGAGAGGAGAGTCAACTCCAGAGGAAGTTAGATTTAGAAGTTTTTGTAGAGGACAACAACTGGAGAATTACCCAGCTCTCCATGTCTGAGGAAATAGAATAAGAATTCCTCTCTTCCCATTACCTTCTTTTGGAGGCCAAACCTAATTTAGTCTGGTCTGGTGCTTCAGTATCCAATCAGAATAACATGAGGCCCTTGTAAATCATTGAAGGAAGACTACTTGGTCTTTAGCAAGGATTCAGGACTGATTCTGTCAGACAACCCATCACATCTCCATGAGAAAGTTGTATGGTCAGTGGGGTGAATTGGGTGTGGTGAATCACATAGTTACAGGATTACTGGCCCGTAAACCTGAAGAACACTGATGCGTCACAGGCTGCCTTAATGGCCTTATTAATGGTTTCCTTGCCTTTATATTAGAAGGAATGGAGAAGTAGCCTAGACTCTATGGAAGAATTTTGTTCCTACTCTCTACTACATGCTAGTCATAATGTCTAAAAACAGAACTACTTTACCAGAAAAAGACACCAGAACCTGCAGTTGAATGTTAGTGCAAGAGTGTTGATCACTCAGTTGAGTGAGCAAAAACACCTCACATTCTGGACAGACACCAACAAAGAAATGCAGTTATTCGAGACTGGAAAAAAATATTAAGAAGCATGACCCATGGTAATAGAGAAGAAAGCTGGTTCTGGGCTCAAAAAAGAGCTAGTTCTGCCAAGTGAGAGTTGAGCTTTATGAGGTCTCTAGAAGGGGTATGAAAGGAACTCTGAGAGACAGCCATATATGAGAAATTAGTAGCTTCAGTCACACATATTCTAGATATGTTACTATTATTGCATTCACAGTTTGAGCCCATTCTGCCTATGAATGCTCTCTGTACAGCCCAAGGCAGAATTGGTGGGGGTATGGTGCAGGAAGATATTTTATACTTACTGTATTTACTATGTTATCTAGTTAAATGCATTTAGTAAAAATTAATAGTACTTATTGACTGATTGTAAATAGGAAATACACTGGTAACTCATGAACTATAATAACCAAGCAATAAACACATATTAAGAATTCTATTAACCTTATTTTTTCTAATTTTTTTATAATGATAGGTGGGGGAGGGAGAAAAAAGGGAAAAAATTTAAATGATAAAGTCATGTATTTTAAAAAGAATAGCAAGTTGGACATAGTAGATTCACAGTTTTATGTGCAATCATTGTTTTTTATAGAAATGTTTATTTTATTCCATAAATTAAAAAAATAAAATAAAGACACAATTTTTAAAAATGTTTGCTTACTTGCCTTGACTCAGAAAATGCAAGTCTCTCTTGCTCCCCTGGATATTACCTAGGGGATTTCTTGAAAATGAATAGGATAAATAAAAAGAGCTAACTCAGTCAACAGACCAAAGCATAGTCCTGTGAAGGAACAAAACAGATCTTTAGACTAAATCCTTATCCTTGTAGGGAAACAGAGGTTTTGATGAGCTCAGATACATCACCAAAGTGTCTGACCTTTGCTAGGGATAGATACATGCACAATAAAAAAGGGAACGATTTCAATTATAGGTTGGGAGAGAATGGCAATTTTCATCTTTAGACTGCCCATTATTCTGACTCAAATTCATTTGCAGTTAAGTCATGGAGGACCTTGGGAATGTGACATTATAGGGATGCTAAATTCAACATTCATCTGTCACACAAGGCTATGAGGTCCCATCCAGATGTGAGGTTTAAAAAAGAAAGAAGTAACCTTAGTCTGGAGTCAATTTGTCTTCTTTTTGTGGGATCAGTGCAGAAAGTGTTTCTATTAGCCTGTTCTTGTCAAGGAGAATTTCTAGCTACCATACTCTAAAAAAGTTGGTTTGGCTACTTCTAAAGACATGGGCCTGGTAGATAGGAGAAGAGAGAAGCACTAACAGAGATGTTGAGATCAACAAAGCAAAGCACTGGTGGAAACTAATGGTGAGAATCCACTAATTTTGGCAAAGCAGAGTTGCCAGGTATGCAGTAGATTCAAAAAAGCTAATGGTACAATGTAGCCAGAAGAGATGTCACACATACTAAGGAGGGGGCCTTGTGAGAAGAGTTCAATAATATCAGAAAACATCGGGAGTTCTGTAGAGGCACTCCACATGTAATCCCTGCACGAAGAGGGCTCTTCATTCTTGATCTTTATTAACGTTCACTTTCTCTACTAACGATGTGTATATTTGTGAAACAATATGCTCTGGTAATTTAGAGAGAATATTAAACTGAAATCTACTTAATATAGCACCATATTTCATTAAATGCCTTTGTAGAAATAAGTAAAAGCAAACAAAGCAAAAACTCCTGTTTTACCAGTAGCATTTCGATTGGTTTCTCCTACAGTGTTTGAAAAGGGTTTCTAAATGGAAACTGAAATCTGGAAACCTGACTGAGGAAACAAACCTGAAAGGGGAAGGGACTGGCTCACATAGTGGGGAGATGGAGTATGTTTCTAAATGCAAGTTATCTGATCATAAATTCAGTGCTTCCCCCACTTTTCAGTCGCGGAACACTGTTTTATAATCTTAGCTAACAGACCTGGTATAGGAATTATTCAATTACCTGTCTTTCCTAATATAGTGATAACCCAGTGAATCAATTCAACTCCCATTTATTATTGTAGTCTGAGCGAAAAGGATATGTCCTCAGGGCTACACAGTTTGGTGCTTCCAGGGGATAAAGAAGATATTAAGTATGGTGATCTCAGGTTTATCTGAATAGGAGAGGCCCAAGACACAACTGAAAAGTCTTCTGGGAATGGAAACAATTCTGTGTAGATCATTTATATGTGTGGCAATGGTGTACATGTAGAAAAGGATCCTGACTGATGACCAAGATAAGTCACCTCCACTAGTTGGCTTGGTGAAGACCTTAAGATCTTTCCCTCTTTTGCCCTAAATTATCAATGGGCAGCAAAAGCAAAGACTAGCAATACCTGCTACCACTTAAGGAAGTCACGAATTTATCCTTTTTCCTTCATTTCCCTCCTCCGAGGCTAATGATGTGCCCATTGTCACCTGGGTGCTGACCTTCAGATGCCTGCCTCCTTTGGAGACCTCCCAGAGCCTCACTCTAACCTTTGAACATACTATCCTCTTCATAGGGCACCACCCTTTCTGCCCTTCTACCCCTAGATATTCAATGTCTTGCCCTCCTCCCTGCCATTCTAAGTACCCTAAGTACAATTCTGCCTTTCAATTTACTATGAGTTAAACATAAACAAGAGCTCCCTTAGTGTGTTGTCTACCCAATTAAAAATGAGAGCAGGGGATTTAACTTTCTAAACAAAGGAAGTCAAAGAAAGGGGCTCCTCCCATAAAGCTGCAGGAAAGAAATCTATGTCATAAAACAATGCACTTAGTCCATTAAATTGCTAGCACTAATGCAATGATTATAGACTCTCTGTTATTTCTATTTCAAATAGCAGAAGGGCTGACAATAAAGTGGACTGCTGCAAATACTCCCAGTACTCTCCTAGATTCATCAAAGTGGTAGAAATCTTTTAGTGTCTGCCTATTAGAAAAGAGTAGGGAAAGACCATGGGGCACAAGGCTGAGCTACAGCAATATGTCTACATCACAGCGGGAAAGAAGCAGTTTCCTTCTCACCCCCCCCCCCCAGATGTTGGTGACAAAAAGAGAGCCCCAGCTGGCCCACTCTACTCAGATTATTAACCAAGAAGGAAATGCTGCTACTACTGAAGATATATTTCAGTACGTGATAAGCTTCATAATAAAATGAGTGAGTTGGCTGAGCCCTAATATCTTCTGTGATCTGGAGAGCTGATGCTCTGACTTTTTATTTTCTTTTAATTATCACTGAATCTATGCTTTAGTCTTTATAACTGTATTAAGTTTCAACCTCCTCTGTACTCTTTCTTGGCATCATTCTCCTCCAAATAAATAGGAACCACATCTGCCAAAGAAAAGGGTATGATTATTAGGTTGATGCTAGGTAGGCATGTGACTTGTTTATACTTAGTGAGATTTGTATCTCTGGGCAAAAAGACAGTGTTTCCAAATGTCAAGGACTATTTGATTTGCACAGAACTTTCATTGTATATATAGTCATTTCACTAATACTTCTCTGAACTTCTCTATCTCTCTCCCTCCCTTCACCTTTCTCTTTCTCTCTGTCACTTTCTCTTTCCATGGCTGTACTTGTCTTTCTGTCTCTCTCTCTCCCTTTGCTCTCCCTCCTTTATCTCTCTTTATATCTGTCTCTCTTTGCTTTTTGTGTCTGTTTTTTCTGTCTTTCTCTGTCTCTGTATCATTCTCTCTGTCTCTCTGTTGTCATTTCTATTTCTATCCATCTATCTCTGTCCTGTCTCTGTCACTGACTTTCTCTTTTTCTTTCTATCTGTCTTTCTCTATTTCTTTCTCCCCTTTTCTCTCCCTTCTCTGCCTTTCTGTCTCTGTCTCCATCCCTCTCTCTCTTCCTCTGTCTGTCTCTTTACTTCTCTGTATACCTCTGTCCACTTCTCTGTGTATTTTTATCTCTGTGCATTTAGCTCTTTAGCTCTCTCTCTCTCTCTCTCTCTCTCTCTCTCTCTCTCTCTCTCACACACACACACACACACACACACACACACACACACACACACACACACATTCCTACAACCACACAATTAGCCAGGGCACACTACTTTGAGTTAATATGCTGCATTGTACTCACCTTCTTTGCAGCAATTTCCATGAATCTTCCATAACATATTATTCTCTTTGTACTAGGCATGCTTCATTGGTATGACTTTTTAAAAGCTGGCCCATATACTGGCCAAGAAATCTGGTGCTTAAGCCAGCACTTCTACCTTTCAGTGCCCAGATGAAGTGGCTTCCTGAGAAAGAGCAGGCAAATGCTCCAGGCAGACAGAGATCTGTGAGGCAGACCACATTGTTGACCCTTAGATAGATGACTGAGAGAAATACCATGATACTGGACTGGGCAGAGGACCAAAAGACAGACCTTGCTGGATAGAAAGCTCAATATGCCAAGACCTTGAACAAACTACAAATATGCTTTCATCAGGAGAGCTCCTTCCATTCCCTGGTGCTTTGCTTGGATTCATTGCCCAGTGGTTAGCCATCATTCACTCCCTGTTGATTTCCCAATCTGATATAGAATGCTTGATCACATAAAATAAACTGCCTTCCCCAGCTCCTGTACTCTTCTCTCTCATTATCTTCCATTTCAATCATACTCTTCCAATGTCCCACTCCAAGTTGCTATGCTATCTAGGACACAATCTTCATCATCAACAAATTTCACTTAACTTTTGAAATCTTTGTCTTTTTTCCTTTCCTCTCTTTCCATTTTAATTGGAGAACTGGCTCCCTTTGGCTGAATAGCCATTCCTGCCAGTATTGGTTAAACCCTGTCATATTCCCTAAGACTCACTAGTTCAATAGTGGCAGTCAGAAATACTTTTTGCAACCTGGAGTCATTTCAAGGTTCTTAGTGTACCACCACCATCAGGAACCTCTCATCTTTTCACATTTCTTCTAGGCAAATTTATCACTAAATCTACATGTCTATATGTCTTCTCTTCTTATTAGCATCTGAGCACTATGAGAGCAGGGACTGAATCTTTATAACACGAAGAAATGACATTGTTTTGGTTTGCATAAAAAAAAAACATGCTTACACAGAATCCCCAGGAAGCAACAAGGACTGTGGTGTGGTAATGTGAAATAGCTACTCACTAATACAACACTTTGTCATGGATCAAGGTGGGGAACTGTAACAGCAATTAATTTAGCAGGTACTTAGCCCTTAGTAACTTAGGGCTAAGTACCTCTTGAAAGAAACAGAAGGTGTGAAGTATGTCTCCTGTTGCTGACATAACAGGAAGGGGCAGGCTGAGAAAGGAAACCAGTGTGTGTGTGCGTATATATAAGAAGAGTTCCAAAGACAGAGAGACAGAATCAAGAATTTTCCTCCTGGTAGCTCCTGGTGGAGGTAGTAGAATTTTCACAGCATCTGGAAGGTGGGCTGCTGGACTGAGAACTGAGTTGGAGTTTTCTATGAGACCAGAATCTGGTGAAGGCTGAAGTTGCCTGGAAGGCTGAGATTCCTTGTGGGTCTCAGGGCCAGTTGAACTGCTGGAGGATTGAAGAAGCATGACAAGGAAAAGATTTTGTTTGTTTGTGGCTTGGTTGATCCTTGAGTTCCCATCAACAAAAGTGGTGAAGGCTTTGAGATGTGCTGGACCCTGTGAACTTCAGTGTGTGCCAGGAACTGTCCAGAAGAGTGGACAAGGACCTAGGAGCTTTCTGCTTCTGAATCCAGGTAACTATTTGGTGGATTCAGGTAGGAGCTGGGACCATGGAAGGGGATCCAGGGAATCTGAGAGACCACCCTGAGTCAAGATGAAGAAAAGGCCTCTCCTTGGATATTGAACTTGTGATGAAATTGAAGTTTACAAGACACTGAGGGGTGGAGGGTTTGTGTAATTTTCTAATGATTGTATTTAGTGATTAATGATACTTAATGACAGATTGCTAGATAAGTGACTGATTAAGTCAACCTATGATTGCCCCATGAGTGGAAGACTGATTATTATATTGTGGAATGATTGAATGATTAAGTTAGGAGGGTTTCCCCCCTAGGGAAACCAGATGATTATTCTTTTGTTCTTTTCTCTAAATACTGTGGCCATTATAGTGAAACTATGTGGCCATTCTAATCTTAAGCTGTTGTGAACACTATATTGTGATTCTCTATGATAAGATGTAATGTATTTTTTTTATATGAGATTCTTTATTAAATTTTTTTGAGTTACATCTTTTCTCCCCATCTTTCCCCCGCCCACCACCCCAAAACAGCCATCCCAGTATTTCCCCCCTCCCCCATTCTATTCTCTCCTATGTCACTTTTTGGTAGGGCAGGATGGATCTCCCAACTGCAGTGCCTGTGTATCTCAAGTTCCAGTTGGATGT
>JAQQSU010014088.1:0-11502 GCA_028627135.1 Pseudochirops cupreus | reverse complement strand
CTACGGCAAGTCATCACGAGAGTAATACACTTTGATCAGGTAGGATTTATTCCAGGAATGCAAGGGTGGTTCAATATCAGGAAAACTATCGGTATAATTGATCACATCAACAACAAAACTAACAAAAACCATATGA
Source organism: Pseudochirops cupreus (assembly GCA_028627135.1). Classification (NCBI taxonomy): domain Eukaryota; kingdom Metazoa; phylum Chordata; class Mammalia; order Diprotodontia; family Pseudocheiridae; genus Pseudochirops; species Pseudochirops cupreus. Next base: position 11,366 of record JAQQSU010014088.1, on the reverse strand, counting down.
TTATCTCAATAGATGTAGAAAAAGCTTTTGACAAAATACAACATCCATTCCTATTAAAAACACTAGAAAGTATAGGAATAAATGGAGTTTTCCTAAGAATAATAAGTAGCATCTGTTTAAAACCATCAGTAAATATTATATGTAATGGAGATAAACTAGAAGCATTTCCAATAAGATCAGAGATGAAACAAGGACGTCCACTATCAGCCCTCTTATTCAATCTGGTACTAGAAATGTTAATAGTAGCAATTAGAGAAGAAAAAGAAATCAAAGGAATCAAATTAGGCAAAGAAGAGACTAAGCTATCACTCTTTGCAGATGATATGATGATATACTTGGAGAATCCCAGAGAATCAAGTAAAAAACTTCCTGGGACAATAAATAAATTTAGCAAAGTTGCAGTATATAAAATAAACCCACATAAATCCTTGGCATTCCTATATATTTCCAATGAAGTCCAACAGCAAAAGATAGAAAGAGAAACCCCATTTAAAGTTACTGTAGACATTATAAAATATTTGGGAATCTACCTGCCAAAAGAAACCCAGTACCTTTATGAATACAATTACAAAACACTTTTCACACAAATAAAATCAGATCTAACCAATTGGAAAAACATCAATTGCTCGTGGCTGGGCTGAGCTAATATAATAAAAATGACAATTTTACCTACACTAAATTACATATTTAGTGCCATAACAATCAATCTACATGAAAATTACTTTATTGAGCTAGAAAAAATAGTGACAAAATACATTTGGAAGAATAAAAGGTCTAGAATATCAAGGCAATTAATGAAAAGAAATGCTAGAGAAGGTAACCTAGACATACCAGATTTTAATCTCTATTATAAAGCAGCAGTCATCAAAACTACGTGGTACTGGCTGAAGAACTGAGTAGTGGATCAACGTAATAGATTGTGTACAAATGACTCAGTAGTCAGTGATTATAGTAATATAGTAATATCCCAGTGTTTGGGATAAGAACTCACTATTTGACAGAAATTGCTGGGAAAACTGGAATATAGTATGGCAAAAACTGGGCATAGACCATCTTCAAACACCATACACCAAAATCAAGTCCAAATGGGCACATGATCTAGGTATAAAGTCTGATACTGTAAATAATCTGGAAAAGTAAGGAATAATCTACCTGTCAGATTTATGGAGTAGGGAAGACTTTATGACCAAAGAAGAGTTAGAGAGCATTATAAAATGTAAAATGGATAATCTTGATTACATTAAATTGAAAAGTTTTTGTACAAACAAAGCCAATGTAACCAAGATTAAGAGGGAAGTGGGAAACTGGGAAAGAATTTCTACAACCAGTATCTCTGATAAATGCCTCATTTCTAAAATATACAAGGAATTATGTAAAATCTACAAGAATACAAGTCATTCCCCAATTGATAAATGGTCAAAGGATATGAACAGGCAATTCTCAGAGGTAGAAATTAAAGATAACTATAAGCATGTGGAAAAATGATCTAAATCACCCTTGATTTGAGAAATGCAAATCAAAACAACTTTGAGGTACCACATCTCACCAGCCAGATTGGCTAAGATGACAAAACAGGAAAATGACAAATGCTGGAGAGGATGTGGAAAAAATGGAACATGAATACAGTGTTCGTTGATCTGTGAACTGATATAACCATTCTGCAGAACAATTTGGATGTATGCCCAAAGGGCTATAAATGATTGCATACCCTTTGACCCAGTAACACCACTTCTAGGGTTATATCCCAAAGAGATCACAGAAGTGGGAGGAAGACTCATATGTACAAAAATATTTATAGCAGCTCTCTTTGTGGTAGCAAAAAACTAGAAATATAGGGGATGCCCATCAATTGGGGAATGGCTAAACAAGTTGTAGTATATGAATGTAATGGAATACTACTGCGCTATAAGAAATGGGGAGGAGATGGACTTCATATTTACCTGCAGAGGCTTATATAAACTGATGCTAAGTGAGAAGAGCAGAACCAGGAGTAATGTGCACACAATCACAGACACATTGTGTGTATGATGACTAACCTTGATAAACTGGACTCTTCTCAGCAATGCACAGCTATAAGACAACTCAACAAGTCTCAGGATGGAAGGAGATAACCTACATTCAAAGAAAGATCTAGAAAGAAGAGAGTATAAATGGAGACTGAAGCAACCTACATGCTATCGCTCTTTTCCATGTTTGGTTTTGTTTCCTTTTTCCCATTGTTCACGCCATTGGTTACAACCCTTCTATACCACCAGACTAATGTCCAACGTGAAAGAATTTGCAGATTCGATACTTGACTGCATCCCGCCAAGGGTGGGGTGGGGGAGGGAAGGGAGAAAATTTGAAACTCAAGGGACTCTGGAACTGAATCTTGTAAACTAAAAGTAAATAAACAAATCAATTTAATAAAAATAAAAAAAATTATAAAAAAATAATTATATTGGAAAAAAATAAGAAATTTTACAGTGGAGTTGAAAATATAGGGACTGGGGAGGAGAGCACATGAACTGTCCTCTTATTAAAATTACCTCAAAGAGGGAAGAATATATACACTCGGGAGTAGAAATCTCTGATCATATTATAGAGGAAAGTAGGACAGGAAGGGGATAAAAGGAAGAGCTGATAGAAGGAAGAATAGTTTTGGGGGAATAAATGTCAGGAGCTAAACATTTTTTGAGAATGGGCAGGGTAAAAGGAGAGAGAAAGTAAGATGAACAGGAGAAAATAAGATGAAGAGAAATACATAATAATCATTACTATAAAAATACAGTAAGTTTCTCTAAGACTTCATTTCTCAAACATATATAAAATGGAGTCAAATTTACAGAAATAAGAGAATTTCTTCAATTGATAAATTGATATAAATGGATACAAACAGTTTTCAGACAAAATAATAAAAGCTATTTATAGTCATATGAAAAAAAATTATCTAAATCACAATTAATGAGAGAAATGAATATTAAAACCACTTTGAGCAACTACCTCACACCTGCTGGATTGGCTAATGTGATAGAAAAGGAAAATAACAAATGTTGGAGGGGATATTGGAAAATTAAACACAAATGTACTATTAGTGAAGTTGGATATTGATTCAACAATTCTAGAGAGCAATTTGGCACTATGCCCAAAATATGCATACTCTTTGAACAAGGAATAACACTACTAAATCTGTATCTTGAAGAGAGAAAAAAATTGAAAAGATCTATGTATACAAAAATACTTATATCATTTCTTTTTAGTGGTGGCAAAGAACCAGAAATTGAAGGGATGGCTGAACAAGTTGTATATGATTCTGATGGAATATTATTGCACTTTTAAGAAATGATGATCAGGATGCTCTCAGAAAACCATGGAAAGACTTACATAAACTGATGCAAAGTCGGATTAGCAGAACCAGGAGAACACTGCAGACAGCATCAGAAATATTGTATGATGATCTATTTTGAATAACTTAGCTAGTCTCAGCAATACAATGATCCAGGACAATTCTGTAGGATTTATGATGAAAGGTGATATTTATCTCCAGAGAAAGAACTGGTAGAGCCTGAATGCGGGTCAAAGATACTTTTTATTTCCTTTCTTTATTTTTATTGTAATTTTGTCCATGTTTTCTTTCATAAAATGACTTACATGGAAATGTGCTTTGTATGACTAAACATGTATAACCTCTATCAAATTGCTTGTCTTTATATGCCATTGAGGCACACCAGTTCCAAAAAGTAAAACACACCCACACAAAATAACTGGACTGAATTAAATAAAGACAGGCCAATAATTTTTCTTGACTTGTGAAAGAAAAAAACAAAAACAAAAAACTTGACTGAATGAAAGGAAATTTCTAATAGTAATCAAATCATGAGGAATATAATGGAAATAACAGTCCTATTGGATAATATTTTAACATCAATTATAAAGGACAAATGCCAGCATAACTCTGGGAAGTTGGAACCTTAGGTTTTTTTCCAGTTCTTCTATTGTGACCCATTGCACAAACATCTAGTCCTCTCTGCCTCAATAGTGAGCATACAAATGGTGGGACATGTATAGATTTTGTTATTCAGAGTGTGCTAATGCAGAGTGTGTCTTCAATAAATCCTACTGGCTGAGTATTAACAATAGTGGAGAGCAGATCATTTATTAGAAGGCAATGTATTGGCAGAGGTTTTGTTTTCTACTAAGTTTTGCCACAAGTAACATCTGGTTAGACCATATGACGCATTAGTACCAACCCTACTCCACCCAAAGGATAAAAGACTTAGAGAAAAGTCTCTGTGACTTTTTACAGATAATCTATGTAAGGTTAAAGAGAAGTTTCACATCATGGAAGAGCAATTAGATGGCTAGCTTTGGAATCATGAAGACATGCAAGTTCTTTCTCTCATTGATACTAGCTATATGATGGTCAGCAAACCTCATAATCTCTCATTGTCAGAGACAACTCTCTAAGTCTACAAATTATAATCCTAAATTCTAGACCTTGATTGATATAAATTTCCATAAATCACTGAAATTATACATTTTTGGGGAAAATTACAATGCACAAGAAGACTGGGACAAACCTGTAAAATGAATTTATTGTTGTTGTTCAATCATTTCAGTCATGTCCAATTCTTTGGATGCTGTTTAGGGTTTCCTTGGCAAAGATATTTAAGTGGTTTGCTATTTCCTTCTCTGGATCATTTTACAGATGAAGAAAGTGAGGGAAACAGGGTTAAATGACTTGGCCAGAGTCACACAGCTACTAAGTGTCTGAGAAAAGATTTGAACTCAGCTCTTTCAGACTCCCTGTGCAGCACTATGTTCTCTGTGCCACCTATCTTCCCTGTGAAGTAAATACTCTCAGTGATAAGAACACAGATTCAATTCAATATTAAAATATTCAGGTTGTCAGAGGTGCATAAATGTCTATTAAGAATCAATTGTTAAGACGCTCTCAAAAATCTCTTTCCTACTTTGATTCTTTTGGATAAACACTTTGAGACAAAGGAGGGAATATCAATGAACTATGAATGCTTAACTTTCCCTTTGCTTGTTTCTTATTGTGCTTAGCAGTATAACCAATTCTCAGTGCAAATTGTCCAAAAATTACATATTACATATTTTCAAGAAAAAACATGAAAGCACTGTCAACTGCCATTCTATAGGAGTAGTAACTCCTGAAAGACAGTAAGATAAGTCCACAAAGAATATTCTTACAGGAGCTTAAATAGATGGCATTAAGGACTGACTCCTTGAAATGAGCATATAACCTTCCTGGAGTATCCAAGTTTAGAAAAAGAAAAATATCTCTTTTGAAGATCTACTTACATTTCATCTCTGTTCACATGTACTTTTTGAAGTATCAAAAAGGATCAGCTATCATTGACAGAAAAGGAATTTCAAATAGTTCACTTGTTTTTTTTAATGAAATAAGATGATTTCAATATAATAGGCATGTTTCACATAAAGAGATTAGTATTACAATTTAAATTTATTTAACATTCAGAGATTATGACAAAAAAGAGTAGTATTATAGGGGAAAGAGCATTATATTTAGAGGCATAAGACCTGTTTTTAAACATTAGTTCTTTTATCAGGTGATTGGACCACAGGCAAGTCATTTAAGATCTTTGAGATTCTGTTAACACATCTGTTAAGATATGTTTATATAATTATAATATTCTCCTCAACACACAGGATTACTGTGAGGGAAGTGGCGTGCAGATTCTGAGATGTTATATAAATGTGAGCTGCCACAAAGCATGGCACACTGGATTGAGAGCTGGGATAGGACACAAGACATATATTCAAGTCTTGTTCCTGAAACATACATAGCTATATCACCCTGTACTAGTCACTTAACTTTTCTACTTGACCTAGACAAAGGTAGTTAGGTGGCAGAATGAATAAAATGCTAGGCCTAAAGTCAGGAAAATTCTTCTTTCTGAGTTTATATCTGACCTCAGATTCTTACTAGCTGACTCTGGGCAAGTCACTTAACCCTGTTTATGTTAGTTTCCTCTTCTATAAAATAATCTGGAGAAAGAAACAGTAAACAACTCCAATATCTTTGCTGAGAAAACCCAATGTGAGATCATAGAGTCAGACATGATTGAAAAACAACTGGACGACAACAACTGCCTACCCAATTCTCTAGGAAAATGAGTTACAGAGAAGGTGTAAACCCATATTAGAGGAGGTAGATTTCTAATCTGGGAGTTCCATAAAACAAAGAAATCAAAGGCCCCTATCCCTATCCTTATTCCTATCAGGATTTTAGCCCATATTTTCTAAATCAGATGATATTGTTTCTTTCTTCCCATTTTTTGCAACTACAAAAATTTTATTAAAATATTTTTGCCAGTGATTCTTAATCATCACTCAGAACTTAAGTTTGGTGGAAAGGCATCTCACATAGTGATTTCCTTCTTGATAAATGAATAAATATTTGATTATTATTTGATTTGTTTGATTTTTAAAGGATTTAATAAGAGGATTTCTTCTGTGAAGTTTGGATTCAAAGGGCCTCGAAGCCACAGGTCCCCCCCCAAAAAAACCCTGAATTTTAAGTTGTTAATATATCTCAATCCATGTGTCCTAATCTACTTTGTATTTGAATCAAAATATTTTTTGAAATATTCTTAACAAGGCAAGATTCACACTAAACTTAAGAGATCTCTAATGTGAGGAAACCTGATTTTTCCCTAGGTATCTCATTCTATTTTTAAATAGCTCTAATTATGAAGGTGTTTTCTTGTAAATGTTAGTCCATTACTTTATATTCAGGTCTGAATACCCATTGTTTTTATATCTCTAGTTTTACAGTGACTTGGTTCAGTACCTTTTGGTACTGAAACCATACCTTGGAACACTTTGATGAAATGCCATTAATTTGAAGAAAAAAAATGTATTCAATAGTCACATTCTCAAATCTCATGTAACACTGTCCTAAGCTGTAGTGATTTAGAGACACTATGCACAGAGTAGAGAATGGATATACCATTTCACAGGTCTACCAATAGCTCATCAATAAGTATATTTCTTCAAAGTCTCTTTAACTTTTGAAATAGCCTAAATCTATAACCCAAAATGATAAAAAGGAAAAGAAAAAAATTCATATAAATGAGAATATTTATAGCAGCTCTTTTGTGGTGGCAAAAAACTGGAAACTATGAAGGTGCTCATCAGCTGGGGAATGTTTGGATAAATTATTCTTTATGAAAGTAAGGGAAAAAGATAATACCATAAGAAATGAGAAAAGAGATGATTTCAGAGAATCCTTAGAAGATGTGTATGGGTTGCTACAGAATGAACTGAGCAGAACCATGGAAATGATCATATAATAGCATTATATAGACTAACAACCTTAAAAAAAAAAACTTAAGATGATTGATTAATGCAATAAACAACCATAATTCCAGAGGACTTCAATGGTTCATGCTACTCACTTGAGGAAAATGAGGAGATTGATTCAAGACACATAATAGAACATACATGTTTGAATCCAGACAGGTGGGAGTTTATTTTCATTGATTATGCATATTTGTAACATGGGTTTTATTTTTCTTTTAAATTGGGGGTGGGGAGATGAGAGGGAGAGGAAAGAGATACTTGTTAATTGAAAACAAATATGAAATAAATAAGAAACACCATGTGTAATCACATCAACTTTCTTTTGTTCAAACTTAATTTTTTGTCACTGAAAATCCAACCTCTCACCTTTTTAGTTAATAGAACAAAACATGGACAACTCTGTAGGAAATGACATTTCAAATAAAAGTTGATGCACCATTTGAATGAAGATGCTTTTTCATGGATAAGAGACTGACATATAGTTCAGAAATTAGAGGAAGAAAAAGGTAGGCTTCTTTGAATGAAAAAAATCAGAACACAAGGATTCCCCTTTGGGAGTAGACTTATTAATATCTGAATAAATGACATATTTGATATTAAAATCTTAACATCTGCAGGGAAAAGAAAATTTTACTATAGCACGAAATTAAAAATTGATGGTGTCAAAGAGCAACATTATCTTATAACATGATGTGAACTGATAGAACCATCTCCCATTTTCTGCAGCTCTGCGTGCCCAATCTCTTGCAGATGATATTTTCCATGGGCATGTGAACAGAAATGAATTTACAGGGGAAAAAATTCCAAATTACATTTATGGAATGACAAGCTTTAAGATAACCATTTATGACACTATAAAAGGGTTGAGGAGTGATGTTGAAATATTGCTTGAAGATACTGGTTTAATTTATTGTTAAAACCCTCAAACCAAAAATAAAATTTTTGCCATTATCCAGAAAGATGATGGGAAAACATATACAAAACACATTTCCTGATCTTTTAAAAAAACATATTTCCCTCACAAGTGTTATATATCAAATGCAGTTCCATTGTGATCACCACTCCTTAAAATAGATATAATAGAGGTGAAAGAGGTTCAAAGAAAAACAAGTGTGATAAAGGGAATGGGCACTGAATATGCAAAGATAAGCTGAAAAGATGGGGACTTTTTAATCTGGACAGGTAACAACTAAAAAATGGTATACTCTAAATCACGTAGAGTTTGGAAATCTGAGTACAGACTCATTCCATAAATACTAGCACCCTAGATAGAATTAGGAAAAGTTTTGAAACTTAAAACTGCTCTGATTTTAGAGTTGATTAAAAGAAGCATTACTTTAGACAGTGGGCATTAAGCTTAAGGAACTCATTACTCCAAGTCTGAAAATGTAAATAGTTTCAAAGCAAAGCCATGGAACTATGAAAATGTTTATGGCACATAATGCTTAATGGAGGGATGCTAAAGCTATCCAGGAGGGGGTGTCCATCCTTTTATCATTGCCACAGATAGGTGAATAATTTTCTTATGGCCACTGTCAGAAATGGGATATCTGGTTATATCTGAGCCAACATGACAATACGAAAAAGTGAGTTAACATACTAAAGCAAACAAACAAAAAAGATAAGTGATTTATCTTAGTATTATCACATGAAAAATAATTGAAAAGTTATAAATTTGTTAAATGAATTAAGAGCCTTAATGATAAGCAGTTTTATTCATTCTAAAAAATAATACATTCTTTAGAGTTTAAAATTGTTTTATAACATTTATCCTTATGCAGGCACATTTTCAAATACTCAGAAATTTATGGAAAACATTTGAATTTAGTTATTAAACTTAACACATGTATACGTAGGTACTGCCCTTAATGTGGGTCTTCATAATGACTGTAGTATGCTCCTTCATAAATAGTGTTTATGGAATAACTATTTAGTTTCATCACATTATGTTCTACAAAACTTATTATATTTTTGAGGCAGGTAGGTGGTATAATAACTAAAGTGCTGGATTAGAATCAGGAAGACGAGAGTTGAAACCTGTCTCAAACACTTGACTAGCTGTTTGACCCTGCACAAATCATTTAATTTAGCTCAACCACAGTTTTTTTCACCTGTGAAATGGGGATAATAAGAGTACCTAATTCACAAGTGATTGTGAGAAAGTATTTTGCAAAGCTTAAGGCACTATACAAATATTAGCTATTAAAATTATCATTATATTTGGATAAAAGTTAATTTTCACAGAAAATACATTTCTGAAAAATAAGTTACAGTACTGTCAAATGACTTCTTTCTCTAATTTTTCAAACCACGGCAATGCTATAGATATCAAAAAGCCCTTTATTTCATAGTATTTGTCAAATACTGTTCTCTTTTAATTGTTTTACTCCCTCCACCCCTTTAAAGTAGATTGTAGTAACTTTTTTTTCCCAACAATTTTGGACCATTTCACTCTTGCCTATTTATAAGAACCTATTTTTCATAACATAAGGAGTTAATACTACAGTGAATAGTTTGCTCAGAGGGATAAATGTCATTTATCTTAAATTGGAGTGAAATGCATAATTGTATTAATGTAGCAAAAAGAAGACTGAGCTGGTAATTAGGAAAGACTTGTATCCCGACCACTACTCTGACATTTTCCTAGCTGTGTGACCATGGGCAATTCACCTAACACACTGAGATTCAATTTGCTTACCTGTAAAATGAGACAGTAATACTCTTATTATGCATATCACATAGTTGTTATGAGGAAATTACTTTAACTTAAAATGCGAAGGAATACAGCATATACCTTTTTAAAATACTAATTATTTTTTTAATCAATTAATTAATTAAATAATTCAAACTATTTTTTAACACCTTGTAAATGCTTGCTGATATATTTTTGTGTTTTAAATTGTTTTTAAAATTACATTCTTATTTGTTTAGATTCTTACTTAAAGGTCCTTGGTTGAAGTAGGGGAGAACAGTTATCCTAATCAATTTTTATGTGCCTACTGTGCCTCTGACACTATTCTAGTTGTTAATCATACAGATAAAAATTAAACAATTCATGCCCTCAATGATATTATATTTTATTGGTGGACTTCAACATATATTGTTACTAGAGTCTGTAAGATGTACGGCTAAATAACTGTTTGGAAAATGGGGGATTTTGACATACCTAGGACATTCTGATTGCTTCTATTCATTTTGACACATATTTCTTTCTGCTTTGGTAGAGTCTATCTTCACAGCATCTCTTGTACACATTTCCTTTTTCCCATTTACACAGTTAACATTCAGCTTCTTAATCCTTCTCACTTAGACTACTGTAGCCTTCTAAAGGTCTCTTGTTTCCAGCTTCTCCCTACTCCAAAAACAAAACTAGCATTTTAATGGCCCAAGTTACTTTTCAGGACATTTCTGCAAACTGACTCCACTATAAAAAGTTCAATAAACACTGTTCTGGTCCATCAGTGATTATAATAAAATATAGAGTTGGGCATGTCTGTTCAGCAGCCATTTCCCTTAAGGTCAGGTTCGTTTTGTTTTTTTTTTAATTTTATTTTAGTTTGCATCATTCGTTTCCACAAGATTTTGAGTTACATATTTTCTCCCCATCTTTCCCCTACCCACAGCCCCAAAACAGCCATCCCAATGTATCCCCCCTCCCCCAGTCTATTCTCTCCTATGTCTTCCCCCCTCACCCCTCTGACTTTTCAGTAGGGCAGGATGGCTCTTCCAACCACAGTGCCTGTGTATCTCAAGTTCCAGTTGGATGTAGTTAATAATAATAACAACAATAATTGCATATATATATATATATATATATATATATATCATTTGATTGTAGAACTTTAGGTTTTAGATTCTTTCTCTTCCTCCCTAGTCACCCACCCCCACTGGAAGGACAAGCAATCAAATACAGGCTGAACATGTGAAATTACACAGAACCTCTCCATAGTGAGCACACTGTGAGAGTCTGATTACACGTCCCTTCTTCCTATCCTGTCCCCCCCCCCAACCACTCTCTACCCTGTCCTTGTCCC
>JAQQSU010014087.1:0-11503 GCA_028627135.1 Pseudochirops cupreus | reverse complement strand
TCTCTCTCTCTCCCTCCTTCCTTCTCTTTCTCTCTGTCTCTCCCTCTCTCCCTCTCTCTTTCTCTCTCTCTCCCTCCCTCCTTCTCTCTCTCTCTGTCTCTCCCTCTCTCCCTCTCTCTCTCTTCCTCTCTCTCTCCCTTCCTCCCTCTTTCCCTCTTTCTCCCTCTCTCTGTCTCTCCCTTTCCCTCTCCCACCTCCTTCTCTCTCCCCCCTCTCTCTCCCTCCCTCCTTCTCTCTCTCTCTGTCTCTCTCTCTCTCTGTCTCTGTCTCTCTGTCTCTGTCTCTGTCTCTGTCTCTCTCTCTCTCTCTCTCTCTCTCTCTCTCTCTCACACACACACACACAATGTGGGATTTAGTTAAAACTTTGGTTTATTTTGCTGAACTCCCTTTCCCCCTTTTATATTTTTTTATTAAGGATTTTTTTTTCTCTAAGAGCAGGAAATAGGATATATTGGGAGACATAGACAATATAAAAACAAAAGATATTCATAATTTTTCTAAAAGTCAATGGGGTAGTGGCAAAAGAAATCCCAAACCCAATTGTGATGAAATGTAATGAATAATGTTAGTAAGATACTATCAAAGTTCGAGGGCACAGCCTTCCTTTCTGTTAACATTTGATAACTTTTTCTGGTTTCTAATTAAATATATTTGATCATATTGCATGCATTCATAATCTTCCCTTCCAGATTTAAAAACAAAAACTTAAAAAAGCAATAAAAAGAAAACACTCACCATAAACATACATACTCCAGCAAAAATCCCAACTTTGGCCACGCCCCCCAAGTTCTACGGTCAGCCTCCATTGGTAGGAGGTGAGTGGCACATCTCATCTCCAGTACTCTGGCCTCAGGGTTGGGTTTTTTCCTATAATGTTATCATTATATAAATTATTCTCTGAGTTCTACTCTGTTATCTCTGCATCATTTCCTAGCATTTCTAGCACTATGCTCAACAGTAACAGTGATAGTGGGCATCTTTTTTTGTCCCTGGTCTTATTGGAAAGGTCACTAACTGTCCTCCATTATATAACATGTTTGCTCTTAGATTTAGATAGCAATCTATATTTTTGCCTTCTGAGATTATTGAAAACAACAAAATCACCCACATTTCCTCCATCATTTTTACCTTCCTCTATGACCTTTCAAGGTTCTGAGAAGACATTTGTTTCTTTTACGCCCATTAAAATGTGAATCATTCCTCCCCACAAGGCACATATTATTATTAACATTTTTACATCACCTTCTTAAGTCTAGACAATCAACAAAACAATCAGTCAAGCCCAGATTTGAAGCATTTGTCTATCTCAGATTTCTTCTGCAGATCCTGAGGCTGACTAGAGGACACTACAGTTGATTCCTCCAATTTGGTTTTTTTTAAAACATATTTGTGCATGTCTAAACCTCACTGGACTGTGTGCAGGGGCTCTGAGCTCCTCTCTGTCCTGGCACACCAACAGCTTCCCACCAATAAAATACTTCTAAGAATGTTCTTTGTACAGAGAGGTGTAATGGAACCAGCGCGCACCACTGCAAAAGAGCTGGTTGTGAAATTCTTAGTGTGAGCATTTACAGCTCAGATATTAGCACATGCTCCAAATCAGGGCTTGATTTATTGTTGTCTTGGAGAAAATGTTAATGATGCAAATCAAAATGAAACATGTGTCTTGTGTACATTTTTCCATAGAGCCAGTGGTTAAACATTTACCAGCACACCTCTGTTTGTAGGGGGTTTGTTGGTAACTTTGTCAAAATAAAATGCATCACTAAATATCCCTCCCCGCCCCGCCTGCCACAAAGAATATACATGGAAACCTTTATTCCTCAGGTATGTAGGGAAATATGTTGGTTTGTCTGACATTTACCAGGGAGGAATATTCTATATTTGAGGGCTCTGAGAGGTTAATAAAGGAACTTGATCATTATGAATTCTAATCTCTCTGGTATGAGTGAGAAAGTGACACAGGTCCTTGTTTTTAGTAAATAGAGTACACCTAATATCATTTAACCTTTTCCTAATGACTGAAGTTTATCCTTATTAACAGATGCTGTTCTCTGTGTGGTGGGCCTCCAAGGTCACTCTCCCGATGTCTACAGGTACAAGCAGATCCCCAGAAAATGGCTGGCTACATCACATCAGGATCCTAAGTGTACCTAGATGGTCTGACTTCTGGACACGTGGGAGGGATTTTTTTAAATTATAGTTGCATTCTACTTCATGGCAACACTGAGGCCATGCTCACTAATTCATCTTGCATGTTATCATTTTCAGATGATTTAGCCCCTATATTTTGCAGTGGGCTTTAATGCAATGATTAAGTTGACACATCTATTCTTCCACACTCTGCAAAATAACCTCCAGGCATATGTTGCTTCATGCAATAATTATATTCCTGATATTTTCATGTCAATCTGTTTGCTAAATAATTTCAAAATGCAATAGGGAAAGTGGATAATCCACAGGAAACTTGGACTGAGCCCTCTGTAACTTGAACCTTTACAGGTAGGTAGGTCTAGGAAAGGTATGGGGGTCTGTGGTGCTATGCTCATGAGCCAGGCTCTTGGTCATTCATATTTGCACATACCCTTGCGTAGGCCTAATGACTCCTCTTCTTGGTCATAACTTTCTCTCCCAGTAACTTCCCAGGCTTCTCCTCTTCTAGAAGAACAAACTTTGTTTCAAATTGGTTCTATGGAAACCATTGGAAGAAAAACAGCCAAGGCCAAGCTTCAACACCAGCCTAATAAATCAGGCCACCAAGCACATAATAAATGCTTTCTCATTTCCTATATTCTCCCTTCCCCTTCCCCTCCTCCCCTCTCTTACTCATCCTAGAACTCCCCAATTGTCCCTCTCTACTACATTTAAGCTCTGCCATCTCTAGATGAGCAATACACCATTTAACAACATTGATCACAATTGCCAGTTCAAGAAGCAAAGTAAGTATAGAGGCCAAAGAACCCTTTGAAGAAATAAGCTTAGATAAGGTGGATAAGGTAGATAAGTTTCCACTTTGGTTTGAGGGAAGTGTGGAAAGGAAAACACCAGAGTACGAAGACATGGCATTGTCCACATGGTAAATTGGGTTGTGGGGAGGAAAAGGGGTGACAGGCAGAAAGGGAAGTCAGCAGGCTCTGTCTAGAGCCCAGAGGGGACTTTCCATATTGACCGATCTGCCTCAGTCAGTGAGTCCTTGCGCTGGTTCCCCAGGGTGGCCCATGGCCATAGCTTCTGCTTTCCTGCTCTGGCATGTACTCTGTGCCACTGTCACTGCCCCTCCTTGGTCCATATGCATCCCCTGTGGGGCTTGTCTGTCTTTCAAGGTCAGGCTCTCCACCAGTTCCAAGATCTGGGAAAACTCACTAGAGGAATGGAGGAAGGGGGGATCATGGGAGATTCCTGCCTCCAACTGGTGGGTATTCATCTCCAGGGTTTTGGTTTCCTTGGTCAGACAATGCTACAAAGGGTTTTGTCAAAGTCATCCACAATCAAACAGGTATGTCTCTTTAATGAAGACAGTTCCTTCCCAGATCTTTTGCCCTCAGGGGCTGTGCCCTCCAGATTTGTCATTTGTTTCATTAGAACATCATCCACTGTCCCGCAAAGTTCAAGGTATCCATTATTGCAGTGCTTTTTTCCGAGCACATTTGGCTATTGTCTCATGTCTCAGTCTGAGTCAGTTCCTATGGTAACAGGCACTATAGAAATGCACATGATAAATAATGGATTATGAATCTTCCCAGGTGTCCAGCTAGCATACCTCTGGTAAAAGCCACTCCAAAACGGAATGGATTTTTCTAAAATCCATGCTTTGGTCCATATGCAGAAAATGATATCTAGACAGCTATGCATGTCAGCCAGAGGGGAGCTGGGTCCTGCCCAAGGTACACAGGTGCTTTGGGGGTCATAAGCTTTTCTTTGTGCTGAGTGCAATAAAGAAACCCCTTTAGGAAGGGAATGAGTTGAGCTGTTTTCCCTTCAAAGTCACTAAAGTCAAGTTCTCTGAGTCTATATTTCACAAGCACAGTCTCATCAGTTCTTTGTTTAGTCTGCTGGGTTGAAACCAGAGACAACTTGACAGTTGTGTAGCTCTAAGTTCTCTTTGGAAGATAGAGTGTGCTTAGACACATTCTGCCTGAGATTTCTAAGAGGGACATTAACCAATCGGGGAGGGAGGCTATGGCAGTGAGGAGCATGGGATGTTTCATATGAGGACTACTTGAAAGAACTGGGTATATTTGTCCCAGAGAAGGCTAAGGAGGAGGGAGACATGCTAGATATTTTCAAGCATATGAATTGCTTCCACTTGGAAGAGGAAGAAGATATCTCTGCTACCTCAGAGGATCAATGGGTAGAAATTATAGGCAGGTTGATTTTGCCTAGATAGATATAAAGACTTTGGAACCTTCAGAACTGCCCCAAAGTGCAAATGGTTGCCTTGTGAAAGGGTTAACCCTTTGTTACTGGAAGTATTCAAGCAAAGGACAATAGATCACCTGGATGTCATTGAAGAGATTCCTAATTGGGGAAGGATGACCCTTCAGATTCCTTCTGTTTCACTATCATCTTCTATGATAGTGAAAACTATACCCAGAGGTGTCAAAGCCCCTGCCTGCCCCATTGGCCACTCCCAGGCCCTTGAATCAGGTTAAAATGTAATTGGGAAATATTTAACATAATAAATTAAAATACAATAGACAATAGACAATATTAGTATGTGATTTTCTAAGTCAACCTGCTGCCTGTAGGGATCCTTATGGATGTTTTAGTGGCCCCATTTCTACTGGAGTTTGACACCACTGCTGTTTAGTATTTTGGTTTTTAAAGACTTTTTAGGTTTCTACCTGGGCATTTATACATAGGCCTGACTACAGATCTGATGCATTTCCTTAAGAGAGACATTAGAGTGCCTCTTGTTATGTTACTGCAATTAAATCTCCCTCTTCTTTCCTTAAAGTGAGTTCCAGTAGAATCATTGAATTATCTAAGGTCAATAAAATTAAACTTTCTTGTTTAAAAATGGATTTTGCTGCTACATTTTGTTTTTATATCACCTAAGTTGACCTCCTTCATCTTTCTCCATACTACTCTCCCAGAGCCCTACAACAAATAAATTTAAGTGCAAAAAAAAGTTAAAAGAGGAGGAAATGAAACTGATCAGCAAAACTGATCAATATATTGAAAAAAATCTGACTCTTACCTAGGTAATGTTCTCACTCTGGACCCCCGCCCCCCAAAAAAATGAAGTGGGGAGCATCTTCTATGAGGCCAAGTTATTTCTTTCTAATTTCACAACACTGCTCTTCAGTCACCTGGTGGCTGTTGTACTGTCCATTTCCACTGGTCTAGTCGCTCACTGTATACATTGTTTTCCTGATTTTGCTTTGTGTCACTTCATTTAAGTGTCTCCATGTGTGATGCATGATGGTGGTAGTATCTTAACCCCATCCAGCAAAGGGATTTTCTGAAATAGTATAGTAAGAGAGTTTATAATAGAACAATTCTCTCCTCCTCCATACAGAAATCTAAGTGGATCTACCCCACCTCCTCCCACACTTAGCACCCATGTGGGGGACCAACTTGCTGAGTTAGGTGCACAGCTGCACTGTTTGGCTCTAATGCCACAAGCTCCAGCTTCAGGCTCGGTTGAAGTCTGCCTAGGGTGGGTACTAGAGGACTTTTTTCAGGTAGAGAGCCTGTACCCTAAGAAAAACAGGACCCCTCACCAATCATACTGCCTTTGGAAGTGTCCAGCTATGATAGATACCTCAAGTAAAAGCCACTCATCTCTCAACCTTGCCATCTTCCAAGGGGAACTATGCAAGCTGTAGGCAGGAGCTCTCTCTTCAAACCCTTGTCTAATAGTAGCAAGCCTTTCCATAGTGCTTTGAAGTGCTTTACAAATGCAATCTCATTTAATCCTCCCAAGCCTGGGATGTTGGCACTGTTATTATACCCATATCACAGATGAGCAAAGTCTACACAGAAGTGCTTCAGGAAAACCAGATCCTCCAGCGTTGATTGACCAGGAATCCCCAGAAAAACCCTTCACTACTACTGTTATTGTATAAATACTGACATTTTTGTAATATCTAGCAGCGTTTTGGTTTTTTTAAAAGAATTATTCTCATTTTATAGATAAAAAAATTCTGAAAACTAATTTGTCTAAAGTCAAACAGCTTATAAAGTGGGAGACCCAGCAGGTGAATGCAGGGCTTTCTTCCTCCTAATAGAACAGTTAATTTTGCTCAACAGAAAGTAAGATTTAGCTGAAAAATTCAGATCAGTCAGGGAGGGGGCATGGTATAGTGGTGGACAGAGAGTCATACATGGGGTTGAATAGGTCTGGATTTAAAGCCAACCTCTAACATTCACTAGCTGGGTGACTGGACAAATAAAGTCACTTTTCTGAGCCTCAGTTTTCACATTTGCAAAATGTAGATAATATCTGTAGCATCTACCTCCTAGAACTGTTATGCAGGTCAAATGGGATAATGTAGCAACTTATATACTACAAAGTGTTATATGCGCTAGTTAGTATTGTGATCATTAATGAAAGAGGATTTGCAGATTCAGTTCAGTCATTTTCAGTTATATTGGACTCTTCGTGACCCCATTTGGGGCTTTCCTGGCAGAAATAATGGAGTGGTTTGCCATTTCCTTCTCCAGCTCCTTTTACAGATGAGGAAACTGAGGCAAACAGGGTGAAGGGACTTGCCCAGGGTCACACAGCTAAGTGAGTATCTGAGGTTCCATTTGAACTCAAAAAGATGAGTCTTCTTGACTTCAGGACCAGCACTCTATGCACCGTGCCATCTAGGTACCCTAAGGTTTGCCTAAGACAAAAGTACACATATTGAAACTGCCCTTTGACCTAGTAATTTTACTATAGACATATATCCCAAAGAAGAAAGTGACAGAAGCAAAGGTTCTATATGTAACAAAACAGTCATATAAGCCTCTTTGTGGTAGCAAAAACAAACAAGTGGATGCCCATCAATCTGGTATGTGATATGTGAATGGAATGGAATATTATTGCGCTCTTAGAAACAATAATTGTCAATAATCCAGAGAAACATTAGAAGACTTCAGTGCAGTGCTGCAGAATGGAGCAAGTGAACCACAGGAAAATCTACACAATGAAGACAATACATCAACAATAACTACAAAAGTGGCCAGGTGATGATGAATTGTAACGAATTACATGGTCTGGAGAACCGAGAAGGAAGCATACTTTTCTCCTCTTAGTAGAGAGGCAAAGACTCCAGATGTGGAATGTTGTCTATGCCAACAGATTGGACACTGTATCCCTTGAACCTATTTAAATAGTTTTCTTTGTTATAAGGAAAAGTTCAATAGAAACATAAGGAAAATGGTGTTGTTCAGTCATTTCTTAGTCCTATCTGACTCTTCATGACCCCATTTGGGGTTTTCTCGGCAATGATACTCGAGTAGTTTGCCATTTCCTTCTCCAGCTCATTTCACAGATGAGGAAACTGAGGCAGACAGGGTGAAGTGATTTGCTCAGGGTCACAGAACTAGTAAGTGCCTGAGGCCAGATTTGAACTCAGGAAGATGAGTCTTCCTGAGAATGAGAAGATGAGTCAAAAATTATTTGATGGAAAAAAAACAAAAACATAACAATAATTTTTGAAGTACATAGTTTAAGTCCCACATTTCATTACACCTTAAGGAACAGACTTATTTGTGCCCAAAGGTGGAGCAGTTGGACATAGTAGGCCAAGTCAAGTCAGCAATACCCAGTAAGTACCTAATGTGCCTGGCATATCACTATGTTCTGGGCCTACAAATAGAAGATGGTACAGTTCCTGCCCCAAAGGAGTGTAATAGAGGAGACAAGTGGTGCGCAATCAGGACAAAGTAAAAGTACTTTCACAAAAGTACTTTCACAAAAGTACAATTCACAAAGAATTCCCGTTAAGAGGATCTGGGAAGGGCTACTTGCCATAAATAAGAGCAGAGCTGAGAGCCAAGGAAGAAGAGCATCAGGCCCAGAGACAGGGGTGCCCTGCTCTCAGTTCTTGTCTCTGATACTTCCTGGCTGTGTGAACCTGGGTAGGTCATTTCTGCTCAGTAAATTGGAGGCAACAGTATCTGCAGCACCTACTTCCCAGGGTCATTGTGGGGCACCATGGAGAGAATTATGCAAAGTTCTTTGGAAACCTTAAAGTGGTATACAAGTAGTCACCTATCAATTTAGGTGTACTCACTCACATAATACACAGCTATCTAGATCTATTGAGAAAGTTGCAGTTATCTATACATATCTGTCCAGTGAGAGAGCATGCATTTATTAAGCCCTTACTGACTGCCCAGTACCCTACTAAGTCCCAAGGATGCAAATGCAAAAACATATACAAGACAAACGCAAAGAAATAAGATAGTGTCTGACCTCAAAGACTTTCCATTCTAACGGGAGAAAACAGTGAATAAAGGGGAGCTGGAAGAGGAGGTGGAGAAGACTGCATAATGTAGAGATGCTCTGGGGTTACAGGGAGGCCTCGGTTCACACATGCGAAGGGAAAAGCTCACCCATCACATCTTGCTGTCTTAGATCAGAGGCTGTCAAACATGCAATTCATAGCCACATGTGGCCCAAGACACTTGTAGAGCTGCCTGAACCAGACTAAAATGTAATTGGGAAATAACTAACGAAATAAATAACACAACAATAAAACATAGATAATGTTAATGAGTAGTTTTCTAAGTCAGTATGGGCCCATGGGAATCCTTCTGTATAGTTTAGTGGCCTCCAGTTTTTGCTTGAATTTTCTACAACTGTTCTAGATCATTACAAGGCGTGATGGAACAAGAGTACAACCATGCTAAGATATCCAGATGGTGGCTTTGTGTAGAGCAGAACATGTACCTCTGTTAGCACACTCACCTCTGTGTGATGCTGTCTCATTGGCCTATGCTGAACTGGGTCTTCAGTGCATCCACCCAGAAAACCAGGCATCATACTTACTTTAAAACAATGCCCACAAGGGGTGTTCCAGACTTCTCTTCTCAGGGCCTTAACTTACCCATCATACCCCCCAGAAGATGCTCTCACCACTAACTTTCCCAAGAAGCCTAAATACACCTCAAGCCCCTCTCCTCTAGGCTTCCAGTCCTTATACATCATCTCTCCCTTTTCTCTCCAGTCTCAGAGGAAGTGCTGGCCCTAGTTACCATCCCCCCCCCCAAGCCTTCTGGGGCCCTGTTCCCCCAATCCTTCCGCTCTCATACCTTTCCAGTCCTTCTGTGTCTACTGGTTTACTGACTTCATAGAGGTCTCCAAGAAAAATCTGGAGGAGAACTTTAAGGGGCAATGGTAAGGAGGGTTCTTGTGTAGGTATGGACTGGAGGAGAAAGACAAGGAGTTCCCTTCTAACTCAGAGATTCTTTGAGGATTAGGAAAATCGATTAGAGATTTGGAGTTGGAAGGGGTCTGTGAGTCCAGTCTTCAAGTTAGACAAGAGGAAGCTAAGGCCAAGAGAGAAAAAGGGACTTGCTTTAGCTTCCTCACATCTAACCTGAGGACTTTGGACTGGATGAGCTCACAGGCCCCTTCCAACTCTAAATCACAAGATAGTCAATAGCAGAGTCAAAATTGGAATCCACGGTTTCTGACTCCTGAACCATTGCCCTTTCCATGACTCTACTCTGATTCCTGGGGAAGATTTTCATTTTTTAAAGATATTCTCACAAAGTAGAAAATGAGCAACCAAAGAAATGCCATGTTATCTTATGCAGTGATAGTGGGGTGGTGACTGGCAGACATGGAAGGATTTCATAGTCCTATGAGGGCTGCTTACTTAAATGGTCTTTACTATTTTTCCTTTAAGCCTTTAACCAGCTAAATGTGATTTTAAAAGCTCACTGTAGCAAACTTGCATTCAGATTTTGTAACTTTTTGGTAATAACATCTGTGATTTTAAAGGACTTATTATATCTGTTTGTGGTTGTATTGGATCTCAAAGAGCACACTTTCTTAAGAAAACATAATTTTGATTCTATATTCAAAATCAATATGAAATCAGAATCTGATGGACCAAGCTTCACTTCTCAGGACATGTTTCTGGGATATTCCTATCCCAGAAAGTGCAGCACTCCCCTGTCAGTCAGGTTCCAGATCCATTTGCTAGCCCTGACTATTCAAAGAGAGTTGAAGCCCTGGCTCCAAGTCAGGAAGCCCTCCTATATGATTACTGAGCTTAATGGAAACCTCCAGAGCTGAATGTGAAAAGAAAGTTAAGACAGCAAAATGTGGCACATTTTAGCCTCAGCAGTTGGGGATTTGTCAGAAAGGAAGAGGGTTCTGCAGGGCTAGTCTTTGTTCAAACTGCATGGAGTGTATTGGGATGAGAACAAAAGTGCCCAAAGGAAACCACCAAATAGCTACTCCGCATAAAGAGCAGAAAGGAAACTGAGTGGGAAGAAAAGCCACGAAAGGCTGCACATCAACCCAGGAGGAAACATCTTAGAAACTTGAGGAAAGTCTCCCAAATTCACAAGCATGTGTTCTTTCATTTCTTTCCTGCACCTGCTAAGACAGATATTGGGAGATCAGATATTCTGGCCCTTTCTACTTCTGCTGCCATTCTGATACTGGTCCTTTCAGTGACTCAGCTGCCCCAGCTGACGCCATGGACGTGGATGCTCCTTCAACAGCCCCCTGTGCCTGCCCATGCCATATGTGTCCTCCTCACACCCTCCTAGGAGCCTGCCACAGAGCAGATCGTTCTGCACTGATCTGAGCAGGGCATAGGAGCTGTCCATTAGTTCTCTTGCCAGTAGCCCACTCATCTTTTTTCAATTATCTGCTGAACAACAACAAAAACGCTTCCTTTGTGGCAACAGTTAGCACACTGCTCCTTCACAATTCCTTGTTTGTGAGATGGCGCAGCCTACCGCGTGTCTCCCCTGTTCCCTTTGAGTGATTCTCAACTCTAATTCCTCTGACACTGCAGTGTTACAAGACCAAAGACAGCTCAGTTAAATAAATCAATTAAATGGGTTAACCAGGTCTCTGGTTTTGTCACCAACGAAATCCCAGCCACCCTGGAGCCACTATATCCTGGCATCTCCCTAATCCTCTCCCTTCTGTTGTGCTGCAAGGTCCTGACTTTCCCTCCTCTCTTGACACTTAATATAACTGCAAGATAGAGGAACCTAGAAGAACAGCTGTGCAGGTGTCGTTGGGCAAATGTATCCTCCCAGACGACTTTCTGATTCCTCCAAAATGCCAGTGCTGCCCCACTCCCAAACTGCATTAGATTTACTTCATATATGTTATATCTATGTACATAAAGAGGAATAAAATAAATGATAGATAGGTTCACACACACATATATACACATACACACACATATAACATACACACACGTATATACATATACACACAAACATATATACATATACACACATACATACACATACATACATATATACATACATATACACACACACACATATATACATATACACACACATATAT
>JAQQSU010014086.1:0-11503 GCA_028627135.1 Pseudochirops cupreus | reverse complement strand
CCCTACCAAACAGTTACATAGGAGAGAATAGACTGGGGGAGGGGGGAAACACTGGGATGGCTGTTTTGGGGTGGTGGGCGGGGGAAAGATGGGGAGAAAATATGTAACTCAAAAAAAATTTAATAATAAAAAAAATAAAATAAAAAATAAAACAAAACAAGAATAAAAAAACCCTGAACTCAATAGAAGATTTGACACACAAGTGCCATGAGAAACATAAGCTGCATACTGAAGACTGATTAGAACGGATTTAATGAGAGACTATTTACTTTTTATACATGTAAAATGTAAAATATATGTCATTAGTAATTGGTAGTTCATAAGATAGATTGGGGTAGGCCTGAGTATATTATGACTTTAAAAAGTAAAACCATTCAAGAACAGCTAAAAAAAGAATAATTATTTTATAAAAAATGAGGTACGAAAGGAAGAATCAATAGGGAGTAATTAGAAAGGGGAGGAGGGCTGATAGTTCTGGTAACCTACTTTCATTAGGAATGTGTTTAAGAGGAAACTATACGCATACATGGGAGTGTGTTTTTATATATATATAAGTATATATATGTATGGATGTGTGTGTGTGTGTGTGTATATGAGTATAAAAGTATTCTAATTTCAAAAGAAATAAAACGGTAAGGGGAAAAGGAGGGGGAAAGGAATTGTAAGGAAGTGAATTGTAACAAGAATTTCTTGTTGTTATTACATTGTAAATACTATTGTCACTCAGTCAACAAGCATATATCAAGGTGCTACGTATCAGTCTTTGTGCTTTCTACCTCCTGCTCTCAAGTTGCTTACTTGAGGGGAAGAGAGCATGCAGAAAACTATATATAAACAAGATACGTTTGTGATGAATTAGAAATGATCAACTCAGCTTTCATTTGTCCCTGGTTTCCTAGGATTTTGGCCAGTTTCTGTGCCTGAAGTAAGTTTTTTGGGTTTCTTTGTTTCGTTTTTTTGTTTGTTTGTTTGTTTGTTTGTATGTGTTCCCCTGGGAGGTCAACAATTCCTATTGTCTTCTAGTATTCTGCCTTCAAGGTCAATTGTTCTGTCTATTGCTGATTTCAACTATTTTACATCTTTTTTTTCTTTTTTGACTTTTGCCATCTCTGCATTTTTTTTTTAGTTTTGACACTGCAAATCTTTCAGTGATGTCTGTTTCAATATAATTTACTACTATTTGTTTTAAAGAATCTATTTTCTTTTTTAAAAATTCTCTCAAGAACAATAATTTCAAACAGTTGCTATCCTTAGTTCTATCTTTAAATCTATTACATTTCTAAGCAACTGTTCAGAAATACTTCCATTTGTTCCAATATGATTTCTGGAGCCTAGTTGTTCTAATATTGTATGTTTAATTTTGGTTTTTTCACATCATTTTATTTGATGCTATAATTTGATTCGTTGTTTGGGGGCCTCCTTTTTGTTGTTTAAACATTTTTCCCAGTCAGTCTAATGGTGTTTCTGGGAGATTTTCATTTTGATCAGTTATTTGTGGGATTGTGAGTTGATGAATAATAACATGGTTTTTGATAATGTCTTACTCTCATAATTTTTCAGAAATCATTGTTTCTTCTAATTTGCTGTTAATTTTTGTCTTTGTTTTAATAAGTTGGTGGTTTGATGGTAGCTGATTCAGAAATGACTATCATATTAGTAACCAGTTGTTTTCTGTCTATTAAGATAGAGGGAGAGAAGAGGGGAGGGGAACAGATTAAGCATTTATATGGCCCACTGTGTGCCAGGCAATGTGCTAAGTCATTTCACATTCTTTTCTTTGTAATTCACTTTCAGTGTTCAATATGTCTATTACCTACTAACTATCTTCTTTAAAAAAAAGTTTTCCTGATATAGAGACATGAGGCTGTTGTCTAGACTAGAACCTTTTGTCTTTTATGTATCTTGATCCTGAACCATATTTTCTAACTTCTTTTGCACCTTTAAATTCATTTTACCTAGTACTAAAATTTATTATTGTATTAGTGTAATTTATCCACTATCTCATCCTCTGGAGGAGATGATTGCACATAGGCAGCATTTATCTTCATTGTATTCTTTTACTAATCTTCATGGTAAGCATAGCAATGTTAAATGACTAAATAAACCATTTGTTTCTTTTGGATGCATGATAAAGGGTATTCCACCAACAACTATTTTTTCAACAAAGAGGACTTCTTAGCCACCTTTCCATTGGCAATAATTTCCTCGCATTGTTTTTTGTTTCACTTATAGCGAAAATGTCAGTATTTATATGATTTACTGCCACTTGTGGTGTATTGATTCTTGGATCCTGGATAAGGATTTTCATTTTAGATACCCAATGGTTAAAAGAATGTTTCTAGATAGTCTATTAACTACATTATTCTTAGTACCTCAGGTAACAGTCTTAAGGAAATAGTATCTCTGTTAATAACATAAGTCTCTTGAGAGTCTCAGTTCTTAGAATGGGTAATAACTTGTTCCACTAAGGTTCTGGCATACAAATAAGGAGAACTCTGTGGAAATCATGTGATTAGCAGTTGATAAAATCGTTGTGTATTAAGTCAGCCAAGTATCTTGATACTAACTCACAGTGTCAGTAGCAGGGTTTACCGAGTTGGTGCTAAAAATTACTTTCCTTAAACAATAACTGCAATACTTTCTTTAAACCATAACACATTATCTACAATGTTTATTTAGTCATGTGGCCATAAAGATATCATATATTAGAGCAAATCTTTTCTGAAATTTATTTATTTTTAATGTTTTGATCAAGGATAATATTTAAATGAGTACAGGACCATTATCATAAAGATTTTATAGAGATGATAAAATAGAAACATATATCAATAATTTCTAATGTCTACTTTATTACTTTAAGAAAAATACTAACTGTAGGATTTACCCATGCTCTTTGAATCTTGCTGTCTTTGAGATACTGAAAATTGTACTGGGACAGATTTCTTCTCTATAAATATGGAAAATTCAGTGACTTTTCTTTAACTTCATCTTTGTAAGTGCCATTGATACTTAATTTAAAAGATACTTGATACTGAAGTTGTATAGTACGAAATAGTTGTTTTATTTCATTGATGTGAATAGATTGTTATAGAAATGATGGAAGATTTATTGTCCTTTATTTATATCTGGTGTGCTCCTTAGAATTACATCTGTAGTTTCACAGCAATTTTTCTGTTGGTTCATTTTTATAACTATATCTTTCCCTATTTTGTGAGGCAATAATGATGATACTGACTAGGGATGATAGGTGTTTCAGGGACCCCAATGACCAGAGTCCCTTAGTGAGCAGTCTGGAATGAATTCACAGGCTAAAGCATTCTTAGTCAAGTTGGTAAAAGTTTATTGTTATGATTTACAGCAGGCAGGAGATCTTAGGGAACCTGCAACCTTAAAGGAGTAGAGATAAAGTTTTTATAGGATAATCCATAGTATAACCTGTGCCAATTATGCTAACCAGGTGAGTAAGGATGGGATTAGGGAGGAGTTAAGGAGTGGTCAGTGCTTAAGGTAACATGCGCTTTTAAGATCTACTGTGCAGGCATATTGTCCATAATTCCCTGGAAAATAGCCCAAGGTGGGGGGGGGGGGCTGCATGAAGGTGTGGTTTTAGGCTTGAAACATCACTAAGTCAACTAGTGGTGAGGGCTGACTGAGAAGTGCCCAGTCTGCTACCCGCCAATGTCCTATTTGACGAGATGGATGTTGGGAGTATACATCTGTCCCAAGCTAACTAGGGGTCTAGGATGTTCATCATAATGGGCTGGGGAGCTACTTATAGATATCCAGTGAAGGATTCATGGGTGCAGTTGGTCATTATACTAAAGGGAGATAAACATTTCATGAATGGTTGCTAGGCAGAGTGCTAGCAGGGGGAGGGGCAGAGATAATGCTCTGAGGCTGGGGAGATTTGAGGCTAGGGAGAAATGTGATTTTGTATGCTGATGTGATTTTACAAACTGTGGTTCAAGCACAGGCACTCAAGCACCCCATCAGTACTTTTCCTGATCTTCTTTCACAATGTTTTTGCACATGTTTACTTGTACTTTAAACTAGTGTTACTCTATACTGCCACATGTTTTCTGTTTGTCCAAGAGTTTAAGCATTTTCTGCATTCTTTTGGTGTCTCCATTGTCATGATGCTCTATGTTTTGTTAGGTTTCTTAAAGAAATGGTGCTTATAACAATTGATATTATTATTATTATTAATTTCTTACCTTTTGCCATAACCACTTATCTTGGTAAGGTAGCTTGAAATTTTTGTGTTTGCATTTAGTGGCTATCTCACATTTACTTTTTATTTTAAATTTGATATTGATTTTGACTTTTCTGTTAACTAGTCATTAATTTTGAGATCAGGCAAAAATTTTATTCTAAAGTGGATCTTGTTCCAATAATCAATTATTTTGTCAGTTAAAATATAATCAATTCCATTTATTTGTATCATTTTCCACTACCAGCTTACTTTCTTGAAGAAAATATTTTTGATATAGAGGAAATATACTTTTAATTATACTTTAAGCCTTTAATTTAGGTTTACCAACCTCTTAATCCTTTAAAAATTATTGATATCTTGTGTTTCTATATCACCTTCATTTCTAAATATATCACTATCTGCACCTTTCTACATAGCCATCTTTTGGGATAAACAGCTTTTAAAAAGTGGATGGGGGAGAGCAATTCAGCAAAAATTACCAAAATATTAATGAAGTCTGGAAACATATGTAATATTCAGCACCTCAGACCTCTCACTTTTTTGCTTCTTTGAGGCCATCCTTGGTCATTACAGTTACACAGCATTCCGATTGTTTTTTGTTCTTCCAATTTATTGGGTAATTTCAGTTATTATTTATGTTGTTTTCCTTGTTCTTCTCATTTCTTTTTGTCTAAGTTCACATAAATTCCCATACTTCTCTGTGTGCTTTATAATCATTGTTTTTTGTGGCCCTTTAACTTCTTAATCCCAAAACATATTTACCAGCATATTATTTTCTTTCCTTCCCCTTATACTCACTTTTACATTAAAGTGTAAAGTCACTGAATATGTTAACTTGGGTATATGTTGGCTTAGTTGAGAAGGCATTTTCTTCACAGAATTTTTCTCCTTCCTTTGCAATTTATAGTTAACTGCAGCTATCTTTGTGGTATTCTGCTTCTTTGCATTAATCCTGATAATTTCTTGATAGGATGACTAGGTGCCCTACAAAGGAATGTTTCTCATTGCTTTGGCCACACAATAAACCAACTCTAATTCCATGACCACCTTCATTCATTCCACTGTGGAGAATCTATGAGCCATCCCTCCATTAAGCTGAAAAAAAATTATGCCTTCAAGCTTAAGTTAGAGAAAAAAATTAATGTGAATGTGATTCAGATTCTCCAGGATTATATATAATGTTGACCACCGGACAGAGATTTTACTTTATGACATCTCCCAGGGAAATTAATGTTTGTTTGGCAGTCTCAAGCTCAGTAAGAATGTTGTCTCTTTTGGTCACCTTTCTACTGTCATTATCAAAGACAGAGAAGGCATTTATCATCTCTTGGTTAACTTTCTGGTTGGTCAATCATTACAATTACTATAAATTCAAAATAGGAAAAAGATGTTATAAGATGAAGATATTACCAATTATTGACCTACAAGAACATTTAAATATATCTGGTGAAGTATTACATGTGCCATAGAGTTAACTCACATTACTAGGATTATTCTTGTAGGTATGATATGATTGCAATTAATTTTGCCTAAATTAATTAATTATCTGGATACAAACTAAAATAAATGTCTAATTTTCAAAGGGGCCAAACAGAAATACAAAATCAGCTTTAAAATAAGTCAGACTAAAGAAGTACAGAATATATCATCAAAATAAAGATAATCTAAAAGTTATTTTAAGAAGATATAGAATCCTGTATATGATTATGTTTGCTAGAATAGTACTATTAGTACTATTAGTTTTCCTTCTTTAGCCAGCAACCTGCATACATGTCTCCCAATCTCCTTTCTTCTTCCTTCCCTCCTTCCACAAGTATGTGAACTTCTTGATATGCACATGGTACTTCACTTAATGTTTTAGGGAACACCGAGACTAAAATACACAAACAAATAATTCAGTAGCGTATTGTGCAGAAAACTAATGGTGGAATGGAATAAAAAGCATACTATAAATAATCTCCACTTGGATACATAGATGGGAGATTACTATCTAGAGACTTTTCTTATAATAGTAACTGACATTAGAGGGCACTTACCTTTAAAGTTTACAAAGCATTCTATATAGATTGTCTCTCTTTTTCATTCACAGCTACTCTCTGTGATAAGGCTTTGGGCATATTTTAATTTCCTTTTTACAGACAAAGAAATAGATTTTGAAAGGTTAAGAGACTTGTATTTAGTCACTACTAGTTTCTGTCAAAGGTAGTATTCAAATCCAAATACCTCCAGTGATCTTTCTATTATATTTTGCTGCCTCTTCATAGAAACATTTATCACACTTTCTATATTTGTATTAAACTGTATAGACAAGTCCTATTTGTTGATGTTTTATTAATTGAAAGCATTTCATGTGTATTTGATAGTTATATTCTAATTCATTGATAGCTGGCAAGGATCACTTAAATATACAATAAAAGTAAAGCAGAGAAATTGAGTTTATATGATTCCCTCAGACCAAAGCTCATATAAGAGTAAACAATTTACAATAATGAGTCATACAACTTTAAAATTCATAGGGACCTAAACAAAGCAGCAAATGATAATAGATTAAAAGCTACCAGGAGACTTAGAGGCCATCTCTTCTTACCTACTCTTCTTATAGAAAGGAATAATGAGCTCCAAAGGGAACAAATGATTTACCCAAGAACACACAGGCAGGAGCATAGAATCAATAGCTGAAGTAGACAGTGAAGATCATCTAAGAAAATCTGCCCATATTGCATAAGAGGAAACTGAGCTTTGAGTAAGGTTAAATGACTTGCAAAGAGTCATATCAATGGCAGTAGAATAAAATAAAATATGAATAAAATAAAATAATATAAAAATGAATCCGAATCTTTTTTCATTCAAATCCATTACCCTATGATTCAAATAATTTAACCTATATGTTTTGACCTTGAATTATCCATTTGACTACCAAGATATCTTAAATGTTGACTTAAGCTAGTTTTTTAATATATTGTTATCAGATCTCTTAGATAAGCACAATATTTCGTTTTAGTGAATGTCCGTTATGCAAACACCATTTTCTATAACTAATCTACTGCACAAATATTGATTTTCCCTTTATTTCAAAAAAGACAATAAGTTAAGTATATTTTTGTGTATATACCAATATTGTACCACAGTGATATTGAAGAAAACGTAGTTGTTTCTAGAAGAAAAGGAATGTTTCCTGAAAAATCTGTCAAGTTTAAAAAAAATTAAAATGATGATGCTTTAAAAAAATAACAACAACAAAAATTTGATATTCCATTTATTTCAATTTAACCAGCATCTACTAAGTAAAAGAAACTATGCTAGGCACTGAGAATAAAGAGGCAAAAATGAAAACAGTTCATATCTTCCATAATCTTGATGTTATCATTGAAAAACAACAGGAGCACAGACAAGTGAATACAGAATATATAAAATACAAAGATATTTCCAACAACAAAGATGATGACAATTGTGGAGGATCAAAAGAAACAATGTATCGCATATGACAAGCCTCAAAAGCCACTAACGATTCAGAAAGGTAGAGGTGGGAGACAATATATACAAAAAAAAAAATGAAGAGACAGGAGATGGTACAGGGAACAGTAGGAAGGTAGATTGACTGCAATACAGATTGTGTTCAGAGGAATAATGTGTACGAATCCTGGAAAGGTACTCTTTATCTCAATTAGGGGTTTTAAATGAACACTAGAGAAGCTTGGACTTCTTGCTGAGGACAAAGAGAAGCCCTGGGAGACTTTTGAGCAGGGGAGTGAGTCTGACTGTTTTATGAAAGAGAGATTAGAAAGGGGTGAAATGTGAAGCAATGAGATCAGTTAGAATTCTATTGATCCAGTCTGATGTCTGTCAGAATTAGGATAGTGATTGTATTAGAGGAGAAAAGTGTTCAGGAGATTGTGGAGGTAAAGTCAAAAGGACTCAGCGACTGAGACATGTCTCATGTAAAATGTAGCACCTAGAGCCAAATGTCCCAATACCCTAGATATTTTTTTCTTCTGGCTGAGGCATAACGGAGTATGTATTACCTCTCTCATTCTGGACACTGCACCTTTCACTATATGACCTTTTTTGGCTTCCATATTATGGTGCTGATTCATACTGACCTTCCCAAAACTTCTGACTCCTTAGTATAGAGCAGCGGTTCTCAACCTGTGGGTTACGACACCTTTGGGGATCTAACAACCCTTTCACAGGGGTCACAAGGGTCACCTAAGACCATCAGAAAACACATATTTCTTATGGTCTTAGGAACTGAGACAGCGCTCCTCTATCCATCTCCAAGCGAGTCCACCTACATGCAGATACACCCACATACAAGTATTAAAGGGTCATGGAATTAGGAAGGTTGAGAACCACTGTTATAGAGAATATAGCCTAACCCTACTTATAAAATTTGTCTTTTAAACATTCCAAGTGAATAACTTAACTCTTTTTGGGGGGGAGGGACCCCTGGACCTATAATTTCATTGATGTAGGGAACTCTGACAAAATTACCTCTATAAAAGTAGACTAGCACTTAGAATCTTATAGTCAGTAAATATTTATTTATATTATTTAAATATATTATATTATGCAATATATTACATAATGTAATAATATATTTTAATTATTAATATATTATTTTAATTTTGTGCCAGGTACTGTGTAAAGTTACCTGGGGCACTGAGAGATTAAGTGACTAGGATCATACAGTCAATTGTCAGAGGCAAGACTTCCTCATTCTAAGAGTGGCTCTCTCCATAATATGCTGTAGTGCTTCACAATGTTATATTCATTCCTATTAAATTTAATTTGACCATATTAAGTCCTATTTCCTATACTCTCATTTTCTCTTCAGATCTTGACTGTCGTACAACCTATTCATTCTCTTCTAACTTCATGTATTGTGAAAATCTGTCAATCTTGTCATCTATACCTTCATCCAAATCATGTATTAAGATATTAAACAGCAGAAGGTTAAGAACAGAATCCACGGGACACTCTAAAGAAGACCCTCTTTCAGTTTGCCATTGATGAATGACTGCCTTTTGGTTCTAGTTACTTATTCATCACCAAACTAAGCTAACTAAACTGGCATTTAGGATGTCACTTGTCATCTTATTTTCTAAAAGAAAAATACAACAGCTTCTGTAGGAGTGGTGGTGGTGGGACTAGTGGTGGTGAGTAGTAACAGATAGAGTATTAGTCCTGGAGTCAGGAACACCCAAGTTCAAAACTGGTTTCAGATATTTTCTAGCTTAGAGTTTGCACAAATCCCTTACCCTCTCTCAACCTCAATTTCTCTTTCTATAAAATGACGGTAATAAGAGTATCTTCTTCCTCATATTGTTGTGAGGATCATATAAGATAATATTTTCAAAGAGATTTGCAAACATTTGTAGCAGTATAGTAGTAGTACACATAACTAGTGACATTGGCACTGTTAAGAGTAGTAGTAGCAGCAGCAGCAGCAATACTAGTACAACTCCCAGAAATTAAAACAACCTTTATGAATTTGATAGGGAGCTAGCCCTTGTGGGCTATAATGAGACATCACAGACATTGAAAAGGAGCCATGACTAAAGGAAATAGAATACTCCTCCCTGGTATATTGCTACTGTGGGTGGTTCTCTGTTACTTGCATTGTCTTGACTATACATTGTTCTCTCTATTTTTTTCTTCATTATATTGGTGAAGCGAGTCTGTGTTATAGGAGCAATGATCCCTGAAGCCTGAACATACTTAAATAGTTTAGTTTTAAAATTGAATAAAACTTAAACCTAACTATATTTAATTTATGTTTAATAATATTTGTTCACCGTTATTTTTCATGAGGCAGGTTAATCAAACATAAAAATAAGTAGTTCACACAAATGTCAATTTGGCAATATTTTTCTACAAGCAAACCACATTTTCCTAGGATCAGTAAAAAGGGAAACTTTGAAGGGAACATGAATGACCAAAAAGTACTATAACCAGTCATTCAAAGGAAAGAAGATGAGCCCTCCTCTTTAGAAACCCTAACTCCTAGACAAGTTTAGAGCTCCTATAGTTCAACTCCCTTGCTTTACAAATGAGGAAACTAAGGTGCAGAATGGTTAAGGGTCTCACCTGAGGTCACTAGTAAGTGAAAGGAATAGGTCTTGAACCTGGATTCTCTTATATAGAAAAACTTCCAGCTCTTAGTACACAGTCTAGCACATAGTACACATTTAATAAATGCTTGTTGATGACTTAAAATCCATTATTCTTTCTACTGTTCTGGTTTAAACATGGGTGCTGGAGCCAACAACTTAAGGAAAAGCTGTAACAATTTTAACATGAAATTCTTTATTATTTGATTTATCCCATAGTAGAACTAGATGTCACTATTTCAAGAGAAAAAAAATTTAGTTATATCTTCAGATGGATACATATTACATTCTATTTTGCCCATCCTTTGGAGGAAGAGTGACTAAGAGAAAGAAAAAAGTCAGTATAGATACTATGTATGTGTATGGGGAGTGGAGGGTGGAGTGATAATTAAGGACAGTATTGTAAGGTTAAGAGATTGTTAACTTTTTTAATCTTATTTCTATTCCTACATTTGGCAAATTTTTTTTTGTTGTTGTTATTTGACTAACTTTTAAAAAGTTGTCAATCACTAATTTTTGTCTTAGGGTTGGTTCCTACTTGCTTCCTGCAAGTGGTATAACAAATAATATAAAGTTTACTTTTCTGAAGTTATATATTTTGACACACAGAGAACTCAAATCATCCAAATTGCAAAAAGGTAATATTAGTGTTCAAATCTAAATACTTATTTTTTTTGTTGCAATCCTAGTGATAAGATCAACGTATTTTACATTTGAGGATCATATTGTGTCAATGATTGTCAATGTATTAGGTCATTTACTGTTACCGTTTATAGGAAAGGGGGTCTGATGCTTTTTAGTACCTTCAAATTCATTATAAACCAACAAAAGTTTCTGGTGGGATTCACATTGTAGAGTTCACTGAATACTAGTATTCTCAATACTAGTAATTACTTAGAGCCTGAGCAGTACTTCTGATTAAAAATGTTGTCTCACACCCAAAAGGGATGGGTTCACATCTAGATCTCCTAAATTTTGTTCAAAAGCTTAACTTTTCTTCCTCACCCAAGGAAAGTCTCTACTTTTGGAAATATTGTTCAAGGGAAATTCCATTGATAAGATAAAGAATGGATACAACAAAAGGAGTTCCCTTTATGTTTGTGTTGTACTTTCATTTTTTTCTGAAGCAAAAGTTGTGTTGCTATTGGCCAGAAAAACAATTGCAAGGAAGAAAAAAAAA